>RDPX01000059.1:2092794-2111637 GCA_003991215.1 Morbakka virulenta | reverse complement strand
CCAAGAGCGATGGCCAGACATAAACTTTTCAAAGCGGACATACTGTAACTATTAACATCTCGGTAAGATGTGAGAGTCTGAGGAGAATCAAGAATTGAAAGATCGTGCAGGGTGGATGTGTAGGATAATTTTGTTGATCTTGAAAAAGGGAGAAACGCAAGAATTTGTGTTGAATATGACTAAGACGTTGAGAGAGTTTGAAAAGGAGGCCTACAAGTGGCAGTAAACTAATTACAGGCTGACAGAAGCATCTAAGGAGGTAATAGGAGAGTCTACACTAAGGAAGTATCTAGAAGAGGAATCTTTGTGATGGAGTAAGGAAGTTAAGAAGACAGTAACAGAAAGGAAACAAGCCCTGAAGAGTTGAAAACTACCTTGACAAGAAGACACTAGGAAGGAAATCAAGTTTAGTAAACATAAGTGTGCACTTGCGAAGGGGGCATCCTATAAAGATACTTAGGAAAAACTAGAGATGTATGTTTCAAGGATAATCCACCAACTGGCAAAAAATAGGCCGAAGAAATGTAAGGATATTGGCAATACCATTTGTCAAAAGTCATTGTGGAAAGATCATATCCGAAGATCGCGATATCGAATATATATGGTGACAATATTTTAGAGCATTTCTTAGCACCGAGAACACTAAAGAAGAGCTGTCCATATTACCACCAATTCAGGGACCAGCACAGGAAATAAGAACAAGCCAACTCAGAAACCAGCTAGATAAAATAAAGAACAACAAAGCCATAAGCCTTGATGAATTACCCATTGAGATAATAAAGCTGTTGAGAGGAACAAGACTGATCTGGATAAATAACTACGTGGGAAACATGAGGGATGGAAAACCACAAGAATGGAGGAAAAGCATGGTAACAATAACACTCACACCAAAGAGAGGCCCTTTGAAAAATGGAAAAAAACCTGGGGATAGAGTTCCCTAGTTACTACTTGAAACATTTGGAGAGAGTGATTGTAACAAAAGTAAGAGATATTATCAGCATCCAGCCAAATCAACATAGCTTTCAAAAGGGAAATCAACCACAAATCCAATGTTCTGTCTACCAGTGATATAGAAAAAATCAAGAGAACATAATAGAGATCTATACATGGTGGATGTTGACCTTCAGAAGGCACATGTTACCATCCCGGGAAAGTTGACTTGGCACTGTCTAAGAACGAAGAATGTACCGGAAGTGCTTATTGTTACCATTAAGGCTATGTACGAAGACTGTATCAAAGAGACAACAACCTCTGGAATGACAGATGACATGAAAATAGAAGTGATGAGAGATTAACAAGAACATTCCATCGACAATATTATTTGTCGATGATTTGGTGTTAAGGGATAATAATAAAAGCAAACTGGAGAGAGCGAGAGAGAGCGAGAGAGAGAGAGCGAGAGAGAGAGAGAGAGAGAGAGAGAGAGAGAGAGAGCGAGAGAGAGCGAGAGAGGCCATGGGAAGTGGAGAGAAAGAACGGAGAGTGTAGGGCTTAAGCTAAGCAGAACAAAAAGAGAATATCTACTACCAATAGAAGAAACAGGAAAAATTCTGGAGAGCAAATACAAATCAGACAAATGGAAACCCTTAGCAAAATGTCGGCAGTTGAAGTACCAGGGAACCACCATTTACCAGGATGGCGGCTGACCGAAATAAGGTGAAATCAGAATTTCTAATGCCTCGACCAAATGGCTTGATTTAAGTGGTATATTTTATGACGGTAAAATGCTTCCCTGCTTTAAGCAATAAGACACATTTACAGGAATGAGGCATGGTCCATCATAGGTTCACTAGCGAAGAGAATGTGCTTTTGCGGCATAAGGATACCAAGGTAATGGGTGGGAATAAGTCTTGAGGAGCACAAGAAGAAGGAAGAAATGGTAACAGAAGCAATAGTAATGCCTATCAAAGGTGTCATGCGAAAGAATAGGCTAGAATAGTATGGATATATTTCCACCCGAGAAAAGAATGTGGAGATCCGTAGTGTGTTTGAGATGGGGATAGAGGAAAGTCGGAGGAGTGGGAAACCTAATCAGCAATAGAATGATAATTTCAATTTGACCTTTGCTGGCCTTGATAGGAGAGATGCAGGAACAGAAGAATAGGTGTAGTGGTACTAGGAGTCAAGCAAAAACCCATCAAGCGAACGAGATCAGGTTGTGAAAGGTAAGTTAGGTGAACGAACAATTTACTTCATATCAAATAAATGACTCGAGAAAAACATGTTTCAGAAATAAGTTAGTGTTGTGAGTAGTTTTTGATAAAGTTGGCGCTAATCACAGTTGAAATGTTGATTTCCAGGCTCATCAATTCAAAGTTGTGAACAACATTCCTTTGGAGGAGAGTGTGGCAGATGTATGAACAATGATATTAATGTTTTATTTCACAGATTGATTACGTCATGACTTGGATTGGAGCTTGTGTATAGGCCTAAACATAGACTGGTTGCACGTTTTCTGAAACTCATCAAACTATTTAATATTTAACTAGCCGACCAGCTAATAACATGTACACGACTTTCGTAACAACGAAGAGGTTATGCAGTCTTCTTGATTAATGTTCATGGGTTTTTCTGTTCCTGTTTCAAAACATTTTAATTCAAACACTTTTTACAAATATTTACAGCCACGTCGATTTACATAGAAAGATAGATAGATAGATAGTTAGCTNTTGGAGGAGAGTGTGGCAGATGTATGAACAATGATATTAATGTTTTATTTCATAGATTGATTACGTCATGACTTGGATTGGAACTTGTGTATAGGCCTAAACATAGACTGGTTGCACGTTTTCTGAAACTCATCAAACTATTTAATATTTAACTAGCCGACCAGCTAATAACATGTACACGACTTTCGTAACAACGAAGAGGTTATGCAGTCTTCTTGATTAATGTTCATGGGTTTTTCTGTTCCTGTTTCAAAACATTTTAATTCAAACACTTTTTACAAATATTTACAGTTATGTCGATTTACATAGAAAGATAGATAGATAGTTAGCTGAATAGATGGATAGATAGATAGATAGATAGATAGATAGATAGATAGATAGATAGATAGATAGATAAATAGATGGATGGATAGATAGGTGGATAGATAGATAAATAGATAGATTCATACATACATGTACATATACCTATTTGGCTAGATGTACAGGAGGAAATAAAAGAAACTCATTGATTGGCATGAGGAAGGAGTATGAGACCACAAAATCTCCTTACTGGACCAATGAAATACTTTAGAAGGGCATCCTAGAAAATGTTCAACCGACACAGATTTACGTTGCATGGCTTATATAAAACACAAAACGTGCTAAAAGTTGCTAAAGTACCGCCTTGATTTTTTTTACTGTTTTTGGTGAATAAACTTTAAGTAGCTATCCAGAGCTTTGTACAAATCTTAAGAAAAGTCCATGTTTTTGCTAACTGATGTCTTTAACATTTATTGTTTCACGTGCCCCCTTGACGTATTAGAGACCATCATTAGTGCATTGTGTGACTACATTGTATCAGGACAAAAATTTGCAGATAAACAATTACAGAAATTCAAGCTGTGTCCAAGGTTTCTCATCGTTTTAGATTACCATTGTATACCGATAAATAATGTGGTTGATGACACGATCTCTCAGTTATTTCAAATAATGCTAATGAGAAGTAATCAGCCCTAGGTGACAATTGACTCAAAAATTTTATCGTCCAAGGTCTCTTGCAATTCTTTGAATATCTTGTGCAGAGAATACCCTTTATGTTTTAATTGCTCATTTGCACAAACAAACAAAAATCCCCAGGTAGTGTTTTTTCGCTCTTTAATCACCTGTTCTCAAACCAGCACAGGTTCCATAATAAGTGACAAGGCAATTCATTTTTAAGATAGTTTTTGTCTCTCACGGGTGGATTCGTGTTCATAATGTACATGCACAACAAAGATTGCCCATATTTGTCAGAGGGCGGTCTTGCCCTCACACCTCCGAACATTAAAAATCTGAGGCAGACACTCGTTGTAGCCAGCAACCGCCACTAGTAAACAAAAAGGAATTTTTCAGGGTTTTTACATGTGGATAGGTAGCATACTACATACACTATTAAATTCACATTGTATACTACCATTCTAAGCAAGACTAATATGATCGTTACTATTTTGGAAAGCAAAATATATTGCATACCTGGTAAATAACATCTACACATAAACCAAAATTCTTGATAACTTTGCACCCATTTTGCTTCTAATAAACCTGACATTCATATAAACAAATGCAGGCTTGGAGAATTAAAAATTCCAGCAGCCAACATTTTGCTAAGTACTGGAACCTGTGATTTGGCGCCAAACAAAATGACGTGTTTTATAATTTTTATTGCGAATGCAATTTAAAACAACCTATACAACTACAACCGTCAATGCAACAAGCTGCTTGTTAACTCAAGGATATCAAGACTTAAAGCAATACACTGGACAATTTAATGACAGGGTACCTTGGAGTGATACCAGGTTGGCTTACCAAGAGGTGATACTGCCAGAATATATAGAAGTTGTTGAGACACTTCAGAACTTGTTCAACTAACTTACCACACACTTCTCATATTTTAAATGTAAAATTAAAGAAATACTGAAAAAATCCGCTCAGGAAGTGGACTCTTTCCTTTGTTATGTCATGTATTATATAAGAAGTCGAATTGGCCTCTTTTGTAGACAGCAACCTGTTGATACCTGACTCAAAAAGAGCTTATATTTTTATGAAAACTTCCATTTAAAAGTAAGTATGTGTCATCGTCTTGTCTTTCTTCGTTGCGACACCCCACGACCAAAAAAAGGTCAAAACGAGATTATGTAACCCCCCCCAAAAAAAACCCTAATGAATGGAAAGCTTTCCTTGCCCTTTACAAAAAGTTATAGAATACAGGAACGAAAGTTAAGAAGCATTGGAAATGATTTCAACCTTTTCTTTTCTGCATTTCTATAGCTTATTTATAACTTGGGAAAATCTAACATTTTTAACAATAAAATAATTGAAAAGTTATCCTCTTAGGATTAGTATGAGGGCACATCTGCATAAATCAGATATTGGAGCATCTGCTTATTAACAATGACCGATTCAAAGCCTTCTTTTTGATAGATCTTTTAGGAGAAAATACTTTTAAAAATAACCGTTGCTTGTTTTTCACTATTTTCATTTCAAACTCATATATTTTTAAATTCGGTAATCCTGTTTACATCCAATACTGGTCTGGTGTTTAAGAGCCATGTTCTGTTACATAAATACTTCTAGATCTGATTTTCTGCAGTTTTAAAATTCGTCTGTGATGGGTGTCAAACAAACGATGACAGAAAATATGAGTCACCAAAGAAACTACTACTACCTCAGGCTTTCATTTTGTGACGATTGAAGGGCAACCTGTGAGAGACACGCCAGTTTTTAAATGCAAAGACCAAAGAGAAAACAGAAATTCATGTTTCACCATTTTATTTTTGGACAAATACTGAGTAAATAATATGTGCCCCTGTCTGATTTTTTATACTTGTAGTCCTTGTGTTAAAGTCTATGTTCTCCTGCCAATGTTCTAGGAAAAATTCCCCCTTTATTGTTACCACTTATCTCAACTTGTGTTTCAGGCTGCAAATAATTTTATCTAATCACGGAACGCAACCCAAAATCTAATAAAGAAAAGTTTCATGCAAGAAAAAAAATCCTTTAAACCAGACCGAACTCCTAGTTTCCTTTGTAATTTGTTAACACTGCGCACTGATTGTGAAAAACCTTGCGTCCTAAAGATCTCTTCAATTCCCACAGCCACCTGCTCCCAGCTATTAACAATGCTGTAGAGCCTAGATTAAAACAAAGGAAGGTTGCTTTTTTAATTTCTGGGGTAGTGCGTTAAACTGTAGAACAATCACGTTGATAGTAGTCCACTGGAATTGCAGAAGTGTATATTTCTTTCTAAAAGACAATTTAATAGGGAAAAAGGTATGTTGTGCCAACTGCCTGACATTAAGGCTATTAGCTAACAATTTAAGCTGTCCTTAACTTGATCACACATTTAGTCTAATTTTGTTCCTGAAAAGATAGAGCTCTAAGGGGAAAAGGGGACAGTTTTAATTACCTCATTGTTTTGGTATTCAACTTTTCTTTTAATAACAATTAATTATGAACCATGAACCATTAGTCAAGATATTTCTTAACACGTTGTCAATTACTGGAAAACATGTGTTGTCTAGTTGTCCGTGTACAAGAAAAATAATAAGCAAATTCCCCAGGAGATACTATCATTGCGTCTTAGGCAGGTCAGTAGGATAAAATTAGTAATAAACAATTAAAATTGCTATCATGAGACTTGCAAACTATTTTTCCAAAAGCATATGTTTGTTTTAATTCTGTTGTCGTCACGTTGAAAAATGTACAATATATATCTACATTTTGTAGTCTGAACATTTTTAATTAAAATATTACACCAGGTAAAGAAAAAAAATCAACACTGTAAACTGCACAACTTCGATTTTGGAGCTGGTTTTGTGCAATCACAAAAAGTTGCCCACTTCAGATTTTATTTGATTTGTTGGCTCCAACTAGAAGTAATGAGGTGCCAAATGTTTGCCAGAAAGGAAATGAGGTGACCTCTTTTTCTGCAAACTCCATCTGAAATACAACAACCTAAAAAAACCAATAGACATCTTATCCTTCAATTCTCATTAAGCTGCTTTGCATTTCATGTTATCTTCACCGAAATAGTAATTTTCCTTTCATAATGTTCACCGGACTGCGAAGAAAAACGCGTGGTCTTTTGATAAGCGGAATTTTCTCATGACTATAAATAACAAAGACTTGGCGTAAAATTACAACTTGTCAATAGACTGTAAAACAATTAAACCATAAAAACAAAGAACAGTTTTAGAAAAACCTCGTTGTCAAACAAAGACACCTTACGCCACCCTGCAAAGCTACAGACGCAGCATGTGAAAGGCACACTTCTCACGAACACCTTGCCTTTTTAAAGAACAATGGTCTGGGAAATCTGCCTAAAACCTGATTGGTGGAGTAAATTTTATCTCTCCTTAGTGATTGGTTAGAATTACAATCGAATGGATAAATGCATTGTTTTTTTTATTTCGCTCATCTTCGGCTTTATTTCTTGTTATTCTTCTTTTGTTTGTAGCAGTATCAGCAACTGACCGCTTACCCTGGAGACGGACCCTATTTGTGTACCAACACCGCTGATGGAAAGGACAGTCAGATAATTTGCAGAGAAACAAGTTAAATATCTAAGTGCCGCTGACATAGAATCTGTGATTTTAGTCATGCCAAGCTACACAGAAAGAATCTCATCATCCAGGCAGGATATCCTCGATTTTTTGAAGCTCAATATTCTTCGAGATTCTAAACGAGATTTAGTGAAAAAGAATAATGAACAAAGGCAGGATCTCAAACGAGTTAAAGCAGAGGATTTACAAATTGGAGACCAACTTGGAAGTGGAGGGTTTGGAGTTGTTTATTTAGTTTTCATTAATAATCAAAAATATGCACTGAAAAAACTTCATAGAAATGCAAAAAATGAGCGTGCTGCAAGAGAAAGTTTCGATGCTGAAGCTTCTATTTTGCATATTCGTCATCCAAATATAGTAGAAACTTACAACACAATGACAATTGACGAATCACCTTGTATTCTTATGGAATATATTAGTCGAAGGAACTTACAAACAATTATCGATGATTCCAATGAGATTCTTAATCAAAGAAGAAGAGTTCGATTTGCTTTGGACATTGCAAAAGCTCTAGCTTACTCACATCGTAAGGGGATAGCTCATTTGGATTTAAAGCCAGCAAATGTACTGGTTACATCGACTGACGTATGTAAACTTGCTGATTTTGGATGTTGTCAACCTGTAGGATCAGGAGACATCGATCGTCCTGCAAGTCCTACAAAATCAAATCTTACAGGTACTTATGCATATCGTGCCCCAGAACTATTAAAAGGAGACCCACCTTGTGCACGCGCTGATATCTACTCGCTTGGAATATGTCTCTGGCAGATGTTAGTACGCGAAAAACCTTATGGTACGCAAAATCACCATGTAGTTATTTTTGGAGTTGTTGCTTATAATTTAAGACCCAAAGTTCCTCCAGGACTTACATGTGAAACAACTTACACCGAACTTATGGTAAGGTGTTGGGATAAAAACGCAAAAAAGAGACCAACTGGACATGAAGTTTCTTTACTGTTATCTGATTATTTGAATCAGCTGACGCTGTCAGACGGTTAGTGATCTTTTATGCATGGTTTTTCACATATTAAATATATTTTACAGAAAATGAAAATAGAAGAAAATAATTAAAGGTACCAATACTAGACTTATTTCTTATAGATTTTGCAGAATATTATTACTTGTTGTGTATGAATGGAAGTTAAAAGCAAGACTTTGGTGAAATTGCACACATGGTCTTTAGTAAACAACATTACTGTTATGAATGAGTTCGTTGACTTAAGTGCGGCCCTCATGAAGATTTTGCTCTCAACAGAGCCTGTTCACTGTTTACATATAGCACCTGTTTTATTTGTTGTTCTGAAGATCTTTCTGTATTCGCTTTCAAAAAGCAAATAACGTTGGCGAGACTTTTCAGTCAGCTTTGTTTTTAGTATTTGTATAATGAATGATTCACAAGACCGCCGTTTAATAAAGAATTGCTCTTTGCTGATTTTAGAAGCTGCAGTGTTTAAATATAGCATGTAATTGGTGTGGGTGTTATTAAGAATATTGGGCGTGTTTTTACATGGGCTGGGGGAAACTTCTTGATATGGGGTGGTTTTAGAAGCTATTAAACTTTGGGGTTTAATGATTGCCAGGAATTATATACGAGATTTCTTGGGTAGGTGCATTTGCGAAAATTTCTACATGATCTTTATACACTGCATTGATAAATTTTACAAGTTTTTATTTTTTAATCGCGTAATTTAAATATTATACAAGCAATGTGTAAGTATTTAATAGCCGGTTGTAGATACAAAACTAGCATAACTCACTAAGGTAGCCAGACTCAAGCATGTATTGTAAAAGTTCTGGGTTTGTTTGCATTGTTATTAGTTTGCACGAAAGCCAAAGCGTATGTCATTGACCCCTGCACCACTGTCACTAGTAATCCTATCACGCTATGAACCATTTATAATTAATTTAGTATTGAGTTTTAGGTTAGTTCTTCCTGAAATTGTACATTGTTTTTCACGCATTTAGTTTTTAGTTCCGCTTTACAAATCATGACTATCCTTGCCCCATATTGTTTAAGACACTCTTCCAAAAAAATGTTAACACCCCTGTATTATTATTAATCCAAAAGGGTGGGTGGTACATCAGGGGTTACATAGCGCATGCTCACTTTTTATCGTCCTGTTTTCATAATAGGTTTTTCTTTAATTTTTAGAAAAGAAATAATCCAGCTTCAGTATTAGCTTGATATTATAATGCCAGCATAAATTTATCAAATATTTTTCACCTCGAATTTTGTAACAGTTGCTCCTGCATTTGTCAAAGTGTTTTGTCTCGAGAAACCACCATTTATTTGTAGTCTTAAAATTTTTGTAAATTGAAAAGTTATTGAACTTACAAATTTTGCACTGGGCGATAACAAAACAGAGCATGGCTTTTGATGCTGTCATAAGGGTTTATCGATGTATTTTGTATATATTGTAGTTACAATGTAAATATATATACTGGTTAGATTGTATATGAAATGTGTAAGTGAATAATAAATAATATTACAGTAAGCACCCTGTACTTTTAACTGCTTTTGCATTTGCTGTGTTTGATTATAGTTGTAAGATCCAGTGTTGAACCCCAGATGCGCCCTTAAAACCACAACGTTGCATTTATTCCCACGCTAAATGTGCTCTTTGAAATATTGGTAAGTATAAATGAAGAGTATTTCTGCGAATGCTGTTCTTAGAGCAGAAAAGAAATTAAACACAAATGCGAGGTCTATTTTGGAAAAAAGTAGTCGTCTTCTAATAATAACTTAATTCCATGTGGAACACACAAGGAGAAGAAAACATTTCTTTGCAGATGCCCAGTAAATATATGAATACAGATGTTCAATGTAAAATCGCCTTATATCTTATATGAGCAGCAGCGTTTTTTAAGAATTGGGACTAAAACTGGGCTGTCAGGAAATATTCTGCATATTTAAGTAGTGGTACTAAACCTCATTGGCTGCTTTGATGAACAAATATTAGCATCTTTAGGTGAAGTTTATCGTACAACAGGATTTATAAAGAAAACTAGAAATCAATTATTGTTGCAAGAATAAATAATCCGCCCTCTGAACGTATAAAGGTGACATAAAACTGGCTTTTAATTATAACCTAACAGGTCACTATCAAAGACGACCTGTGACCTGTTAGGATAGGTTATCCAAACAAATCACCTTCAAAGACGATCCGACTTATTTTGTAGGTCAAGTGTGGACTAATGTTACATAGAAAGCTGTGATGTCCTAACAAAGCATTATCTTGACACTCCCGTTGGTTTATCAGATGTTTAATCTGAAAATTTCGTTTACTTTTTTGCTTACTACTTGTTATAGCTGGATTTTTCAAAAGTAATTAGTTGTCGGTATTATCTCCATACAATTTCTCAACATGGTCTTGACAAAGAAGACCATTCCTTTTGATATTTCTGTCACTGTCTGCTCCAAATTATGCCATCCCCCTTGGTTGGAAGACACCTCAAAGCTTTATCTTCTTTCTAATCGCTAGTGGAATGCCATATTAGTCACAGATATAGGAACTTTACCATGTCGCTGACAAGTCTCTTAAAAATACATCGCACTGTTTAGTTTCAGCTCGTAACAGTCTCAGCACTCTACTTTGAAGAGCAAGAAAATTCCTTTCAAATCCAATCGAGCTTAGGAAGGGACAAAGATTCCTTCAGAAGCTTCTTTTATCCAATCGGTTTCCTCTTAAGGATGTCCGGGTAGACTTACGCAGAAGTATTGCACCAAATCCAGAAGGAGAAATAGAGCCCCTTAAAGGAATTTATCTACCCTGTGTCAAAAATATCAAATGGAACCTTCGAAGACCTCTCAAGAAACAACATACAGTGTTTCTTCTTTGCAACACTCATCTTAAGGAGATACTGTCAAAACAAAAGGACTCGGGCCCACTTAAAAAGAGGAATTACAGTTTACAAACTGCATTATCAAAAAAGCTTGCCTTGGGTCAAAGGGGAAAAGGCAGAGACAGAAAGGTGTTCAAAAGGGTGATATCAAGAATTATGAACTAAACGAACACTGCAAGATAAAGTACCAAACCTTTGACTTGGAAACTATAAAGGTTATATCCGAGGAAATCTATGTAACAGCAAGATAAGTGAAACAATCAATTCCAACATTCCAGCAATCATATCAACAGTACATCTTGTACTCTTCAAGAGGTATATCTCTGAGCTCTAGAGAAAGAAACACATCAACACGAACTCCTCAAAATAGCTCGATTTCTGTCACCACTTAGTCGGCTCTATGGAAAGATAAAACGAAAGATACCAAGTCATATAAAGTAACTTGATAATGGGAGGATTATCTCTCGAAACGCCGATTAGAAAAAACTAACTGCTAACGACATGATAAAGCTACTACATCTATGGTTTCAACTGAGCCCATAAAATAAAGAATTTTTGTTACAGTTAAGGCACGGTGTTTACCCAAGATTTTCTACTATTGCAAACGCATCTATTATCTCTTATTCAAAGACTACATACTCTGACTTTTTTCAGGTCAGAAATTTTGAGGAGAGCTATCATCATAAAGAACAAGCAAGCTCTTCTTTCCTGTTTTATAAATTATCTTGGAACTCCATAAGTTTCACTAAAAATCTAATCTGTGTATCAGGTAACACAACCAACTGTTAAATAGCAAAATTATTTCATTTTTGGAAACAGAACCTATTGTTCTGGCCGAGTCACTTTCATTATCTTTGTCCTGCATCATAGATAACTCACGAGGGATCAGCATTCTTCAACACAAGCACACATATATACACAAAATTATTTATCTAATAATTTCATACTTCCAACTTGATCTGTTCTCTGATTGAAAAACCTTCTATTTTCTTTTCCTTTAATATCTCTGCTCCTTTTCTGCTTTTCCTGTTGTGTTTCTGACATCAATAATGTTTATATTTGAAAAATTCATCAAATCTTTACAATTTCCTTGACATCCCCGTTTGAAAACCTCCTCAGCTAAAAATTAGACATTTACTGTCTGCTTTTCCAGAAAGAACTAATTTGACACCTGTTACCTTGAAATACGGTATTTACAACCGTAAGGTGTTCACTCGATACAGTGGTTTCTCTACCGTCTAGTAAACTGAAGTGGGAATAGCGAGTGTTACCTTCAACGAATCTACCTCATCAAAAAAATGGATCATAGTTACTCCGTAGTGTGTATCTTTATATCAATGCATGTTATAATTGGAGTTATAATGCGAGATAGAATGATTTTAATGGAAAAAGACAGATTATTACTTTACTTCAGTATATTTTTTCATCTGCTTATCACAAATGGAAAAAAACATCAACAGATAAAGGTTTTTATTTGTGTTCTGGTTACACTAAAGAAGGATATTCTCTTAGGGTTTGAAGGGTTTCTGCCTCGTGAAACTCTTTATCCCTAAAAGTCAATTACAGAACACGAGCTGATGCATTTCTCTTCACAGAATGTTACACTGTCAACTTTTTCAGGCTGAAAAAAAGAGGTCTTTATTACTATTTTGCTCCTCTCTAATATGTCTACCTGAATGACATTGTTCAGGAATGAAATTTGGTCGATTATGCTGCCAAACGAGCCTGTCTAATTTACGTTGGAAATAAAGAACTTTATTAGTTAATTTATCAAATATTCATGCATATTATGCCAGTTTACCATAATCTTTAAATGTTGTACATGACTGATCTGTTCCAACAGCAGGATTTTGTGTTATGTCTTTCCAAGAGCAATAGTGTTTTCTTACACTGGGCAATACTGATGACCAAAGGAAATCTGGGTAAGGGAAAAGCACAAATCTGGCTGTGAATATTGGTTGCATTAAAATTTTCCTCGTTGGCCCTTCCCTTTCATCACGATTGTATGTGTGTGTCATAGTGAGTTACTTGGTTCTAATATCGCATCTTCAGAGTTCACCTTCTGCTATTGATTTAGTCTCTATCACACTGTGCGTCCTGTCTAAATGTGACAGTTTCTAGTTTTTCAGTCATTCAGTAAATGTCCAGATGAAACGGAAGCCTCTGGATTCATAGATTTATGTGCACCAAATGTCAATGCCGGTTTACTGGAAATATAGTTGATGGTATGACTTTCAAGCTCTCCTTCAAGCTCTCCTCCATGTCGATAAATTAACGACAACGACAGTTAACAGTGCTTGAAGATTTGTTTGCATGACTGTTATTTTAATTGGTCTCGTCATTTTACCCTGCAATCTGAGTCTTTGATGAACTTTCTTTTTTTGTACCCATCTCGTCGTGCCATCACATTGTGGCTTCTCGCACGCATCATTCTTTAGTTACAGCGTCTTTTATTTGGTTGTTTTCACCGTTCATATGACTTGAATTCTGCCAAGACTATTCACTTGCTTCAATAACCAAGTTGACTCGGGGTCAGCAATACAAATTGAATTGTTTATGAGTTGCTCAACTCATAGCACCGTGAAAGACAGGTATTATCATTCTATTTTTAAAAATCTTCAATTTTTAACGAAACTGACATATTGACAAGTAAACTTGGACCAAAGCTGATCTCTTCCGCACTCAATTTTTAAACAATTTCATAAATGCTAGTCAATGGGAGTCAGTGATTTAAATCAAAACAAAGTTTTAAAGTACCTGGTTTTGGTTTTTGTGCATTTGGTTACAATTTCTTCGACCAGCTATTGAGTTGTATAAAATTTTCTGACCCAAGCACTGGTTACTTATTAACTGGTTGTTAACTGAAAAAACTGTGTACAGGGATTTCATCTTTTTGGCTTTATATTTTACTTTTTTTCTTGGTCTCCTACCCTAAATAGGCTTACATTCTTTAGAGAACTCCACTTATTTGTACCAAATATAATCTGAAATGGAAAACTACAGAATCTGTTAAAAAGAGCTAAATTGCAGAATGCTAAAAATCGATAATGATATAAAAAAGACAGCAAAAAACAGGCTCATGTTTTAGATGAGACAATATGTGATATTAACAACATTTAGGCAGTAGCTCATTCATCTTATTGATACGAAACTTTTCTGTTGGACAGTCCACGAGACAGCTCATTCTGTCTGTTCAAAGAGGGAAAAAAATTTGGAAAATGGTATAGGATTTTTAGCAGACAATAAGAGTTTAAAACCAGTCTCTCCAATTCAGTCAAATTTATTGTCGAAGAAAAGACCTATTATATCTCAATTATTATATCATCAGCTATCCTTGTCACAGTATGTCTTGAGTTCAATTACTGATCTTGATATGGTGTATGTTAGACCTATCTTACTTTGACGAAAATTTTAAATGGGTGTCGATCCTTCATTAGTAAACAAGTATTTTGTTATTAAGAGGTTACACAGCTTTGAAACGTACATGTATTTAATGGTATTGGTATGTTTGAAGTAAGCACTGAAAAAGTTTTAGAGCAGCATTAAAGTTTAGAAACTTGCTTTCTAAGAGTGGTTGGGGAGGGCATGTTTCCCAATAGGGAGGAAAAGCAAAACACAGATTCTGAAACAGAATGTATCTGGGCTAAATATTAAAATTTATTGGGAAGGTTTCTAAAGATTTACGTTGAGTTTTCGTTTTGATTTTGAAATGGTGTGCTACTTATTTTCACCAGAATAAAAACTTCACTTCTAATAGACAAAGTGAGGGGGGTTGTTTTCTTGTTATTAGGAATGAAGTTTTTTGTGTGAAACCAATTGGCAAGACAATTTGTCTATGCAAACGTTAGACGGATATATGGCTGAACTGATAACGTGAGAAGATATTAATTGCTACTTGGAGAATGTTGGTATGTAGAGACTAATGAAAATATCGGTAGGTAACATTCCCTTTTTATATAATGAATGAAGTAAGAAACCTCTTTTATATAATGAATGGGGTAAGATATCTATTTTATCTACTTTATATAATGAATGAGGTAAGATATCTATTTTATCTACTTTATATAATGAATGAGGTAAGATATCTATTTTATATAATGCATGTGGTAAGATATCTATTTTATATAATGCATGAGCTAAGATATCCCTTTTATATAATGAATGAGGTCTGATACCCATTTTTATATAATGCATGAAGTAAGATACCCATTTTTATATAATGAATGAGGTAAGATACCCCTTTTGTATAATGCCTGAGGTAAGAAATCNGTAAGATATTTATTTTATATAATGCATGAGGTAAGATGTCTATTTTTATTAATGCATGAAGTAAGGTATCTATTTTTTTGAATGCATGAGGTAAGATATCTATTTTATCTATTTTATATAATGAATGAGGTAAGATATCCCTTTTATATAATGAATGGGGTAAGATATCTATTTTATATAATGCATGAAGTAAGATATCTATTTTATATAATGCATGTGGTAAGATATCTATTTTATATAATGCATGAGGTCTGATACCCATTTTATATAATGAATGAGGTAAGAAATGCCTTTTATATAATGAATGAGGTAAGATACCCCTTTTGTATAAGGAATGAGGTAAGATACTCCTTTTATATCATGCATGAGGTAAGATACCCATTTTATATAATGAAGGAGGTAAGATATCCCTTTTATAAAATGAATAACGAAGAAAAGGGGTAACTTACCTCAAAGGCCTTTGCCATCACCATTTGCTTTAATAAGTTGTTTTTCTACATTCCTAAAAAACCATAGGACAATTCTTACGCTTTCTTCAATATTTTCCGCTTTCCAACATTTTCCACGTAGCAATTATTATTTTCTCACAAGAAGAAGTCACAAAAAAGAAGAAGGATTCCAATGGATATAATGAAGTGTACAATTGATTATGATGATAACGATTTAATATTAATAAAATAATACTAATTCTTATTATAATAAAATTCTACTACTAATAATAAAATAATTATATTGACCATAGCAAAAATAGAATTAAACAGAAAGTTTTATAACAGCTGGCCAATACTAAACCTGTTTAACAAAAATTCCCAAGAATGTAAAATGGAGCTCACCCTGCATGTTGATTTTGTGATCAGCATGATGAAACAATACATCACCTGATGCAAGGATGCTGTGTACTTAATATCACATGAATATAATAACAAGCTTGATTGAGTTGGCAAATACTATAACTTGAACATTTACAAGCATTACAACACACTGCAATTTCACAAATAATCTGGGAACAAAACGGGAGCAGAAACACAAAGAAGGAGAAGTCATAATACTTCAGGATTTCCAATAAAAATAAGCAAAGCTATTGAAGCAAACCGACCAGATATTATCATTAAAAACTGACAAGGATATAACATGCCCCCTTAATCATAGTACAATTTACACGGATCGAAACATTTCTGTCCAAATTCAAGACCTTCAAAGTGAAACAGAGCGCAAATGGCACCTCAGAACAAATGCCATATCTGTCATAACGAGGCACTTGGCATAGTGAAGAAGAGAATTAAAAATTATCTTAACTAAATCCCTGGGGACCCTAACTTACAAGAAGTAGGAAAAATAGTCCTTACAAGTACAGCACAAATATTCCGCATATTACTGTTACTCATTATGAAAAATTTGGCATGCATATAACTAAATTTGTTGTTGCCAGGTAACGGAATAAATCCAGGCAAACAGTTTTGTCCATAGCCAAATGAAAAAACCAGCTAATCTTAATAACATTAATAATTATAATAATATTCATAATGGTATTCATAATGGTAATAGTAATAGTAATAGTAATAGTAATAGTAATAGTAATAGTAATAGTAATAGTAATAGTAATAGTAATAGTAATAGTAATAGTAATAGTAATAGTAATAGTAATAGTAATAGTAATAGTAATAGTAATAGTAATAGTAATAGTAATAGTAATAGTAATAGTAATAGTAATAGTAATAGTAATAGTAATAGTAATAGTAATAGTAATAGTAATAGTAATAGTAATAGTAATAGTAATAGTAATAGTAATAGTAATAGTAATAGTAATAGTAATAGTAATAGTAATAGTATTAGTAATAGTAATAGTAATAGTAATAGTAATAGTAATAGTAATAGTAATAGTAATAGTAATAGTAATAGTAATAGTAATAGTAATAGTAGTACACAAGGCAATAACAAATTTTCTATCTGAATTCATTGCTGCAATACTAGTGCTCGAAAATGCTTTTATTTATAGGCAGTCATCAGGTTAAGAGTGAAGAGAGCTGTCGTCATGAGTTTTTGGTGTCATACAAAAACAATCCCTGAGGAATGCACGATTCCTAGTTTTTTTGTGGGGCAACCACGGCAAGGTTAAGGTTCTTGGTACAGAATATGTGCCTGTATTTGCCTTACCTAGGTTGTTGCTTGGCCCCGAGTGTTGGTTTTCCAGTCATCCATAAAGAAATGGTGAGTAACTACCGGAAATAGTTCACTGCTTAAGCTGTGCTTAAGTGTTTTGATATTTAAAGTTAAAAATTAAAGAATTGTAAATTTCAGTTAGTGTTTTGTAATGAAACAACGTATGGGCAACATTCTGTTGTCAGAGACGTTTTGCTATAAGGTAAACTAGGATGTTAACGACTCTCCCAGAATTACTACATTGTGGCTATTATGTCCTGTATAAGAATGATTAAAAATATTTTTTAAAAGTAAATTTTTTTCGTGTTACAAAAATGAATAAATAAACTAAATCAATAGAATCATACAGTATGCGTGATTATCACTGAAAGGAAATTAAAGCAATAAAGATTTTTGCACACAAATTAATTTAAAAGGAGAGGCTTTAGAAAATGTTTGTAAGAAATTTTGAAGGTAAGGATACGAAATAATGTAATTGAAAAATTACTAGCAATAACTGAATGTGAAGGACAGACAGCCCTTTAACGTCACAGATAATGCTTGAAACCAGTTTTATAACACTGTCATTTATCCATGTTTTCTGTTATGAATTAAATATTAATGTTTATATTATCACTAACTAAGGGATTAAAAACGTCGTCAGTCATGAAAATGGATCAGATAACAGATGGACCAATCTGAAAATATTTAAATAAATGGAGATGGTGAAGTTGTTGATGAAAAAAACAAAACAACAACAAGAACAATTATTGAGAAAAAGAAGAGGGAGAGAGCTCAAAGAAGATTATGTAAAGGTAAATTGCCAAGCGAGGAAAACACAAAAAAGAAAAGGTGTCGTCGAAATGTGTGAGTGACAATTTTTCATCAACTTTATTTCCTTCACGCTATCAAAATGTATGAAACAAAACATTAATTTCTGTGATGGTATAATATGCAAAAGAGGTGTCATGGTATACCTTGCAGAAGAGCTGTTATGATATATATTGCAAAATAGCTGTTATGGTATACTTTGCAGTGAGTCAATTGCAGGAAAATGAAGGAGGGAGTTATTTACATGTCAGGCACAAGACAATAAAACAAAAGCAACTTTATAAAGTCTCTTTAAAAGACTCCTGATTTTGTAATGAAGTACCTTTCTTACAAACACTTTTTTTCCATTACGCATTTACTAATAGAATCGTTCTTCAATTTATGAACATGCATTGAACGACAAAGGTTAGGAGGGGGGGGGGGGGGTGTCAAGAAAAAAGTTAAAGAAAAGGGATAGAAACTGGAGCGAAGTGAATGGCATAGAATGCGACACGGAAATACCAAAAAAATTG
>RDPX01000059.1:2054049-2092572 GCA_003991215.1 Morbakka virulenta | reverse complement strand
GTGTGTGGGGGGGGGGGGGGGAGGGGGGGGGGGGGGGGTGTCAAGAAAAAAGTTAAGAAAAGAGATAGAAGAGCTTGAGCGAAGTGAATGGCATAGAATGCGACACGAGAATACCAATAAAATTGAAGACCAAGATCTATTCATCAGTTTTACAACCAGTATTACTTTATGTCCTAGAAGTTGTACTTTTAAAGAGGGCAGAGGAGAGATTGTTAGAAGTGACGGAGATGAGAATGCTAAGATGGGTAGCCGGAATTTTCTTGCACGAACACAGGATAAATGATGACATGAGAAGATTTTTCAAGATGAGAAAAATAACAGAGAAAGCAAGAGAAGCAAGGTTAAGATGGCTTGGGCATGTAATGAGGACAAAAAATGACAATATGTAGAAGGCAGTATCGCAGGCACCAGTGACGGGAAGGAGGAGTAGAGGACGACAAAAGCTTAGACTGAGGGACGTCATAAAACAAGACATAAAAGAAGTGGGAGCGAGAGAAGGAGAATGGGAAGATCGAGTCAAGTGGAGAAAAAGGTATCGAGCGGCCGACCTGACAGACGTCGGATGAAAGCCGAAGAAGAAGAAGAATTACTAATGAACTTAATGAACTACAAGGAATGTTACCCATAAAAATATTGCGTGCGTATTGTCAACGCTTTTGTATTTTTCCACAATACCTACTACTAAATAAGTGTAAAAAGCAACAACAATTTGCCTTAAATTTTATATTTCGATTAGAGTCGAAGTTTACTTTTGCACTTCTTGTTTGCTTTAAGTACAAGTGGGTGCTTAATACTGTTTGTGCAACAAATGAGAAAGATAAGAATGTTTGTAGATGTCCTATTCATTTTTTGTCGAAATAAAGAATATTCTTCTCACAAGTGTCAGAAATTTTTACTAAATGAAACTTTGCGTTTTACCCGTGAATACTGCTTTAGATACGTAAATAACTTTCTTGTATTCAAAGGTAAATAATTGCACATTATAAGTACATCTCTTACTTGTAAGTAAATTTGCTTAGTTTAGTGGCGAAATTTTAAAACATGTGTTTGTACCCAGGACCATCTCCGTTGCATACCTTGTGACTAGAATTAACTGAAGGGGTTTTTTTAATGGTCATGAATTAATGGAGTGATTCTAATCTGAAAAAAGTAGGATGTCACTATTGACTAGGTGTGTTCTGTAGATAATAAAGAGGACAACAGATCAAATACTTCCTTAGCCATGCTGAACAACAAGACTTAATTGGTAAGTTGTTCAAGCGATGAAATACGAATGAGCTAAAAATAGAAGAAGTTTTGTCAGTGAAATATGTCTTTAACATTCCTAGAGAAATATATCACATCTTAATACACACTTAGGGGTAGCCTAGGGTAGAAAATTCATAACTCTGCACTGAACATAGGCTATGTGTTTTTCTGATACCACTACCAAAAATGTCCCCGTGACGAATACAGAGTGTCAGGTAAGCCCTTTGTTAAAGATTAAGAGCTACAGAAGAAAAATGAATTTTAACAGACAATATAAAAGCTCAGATATGGTATTAGAGTACATTAAAAACCTTCGCTGAACATAGAGAATGTTATTTTTTTGTATGACGAGGAAGGTGCTAGCTGGATAACAAAAGGGGCTTATGTGGGACGGTTATCCGAAATAAAGACCTGTCAAATAGAAACTCAACAAAAAGAGACAGAGAGTTGAAATTTTGTATTGATTAAATGTTTCAGCTGGATTACATTGAGAAAACTTTTTGTTTTCAGCTACAAGCAAAACGTTGCTTTTCCTGTATCGCCAAAGCTTCAAATTCCTTATTGACTTTTCTGAAGCAAACTGAACAACTGCTTGTCTTATGCCTTTACGTTTGCATGTATTGTGCAATGGTGTAGATGTCGGTTAGCGCTCGATCTTCTCCTAATACATGTCCCCGTAGACGAGTAAACTGTGAAAATTCGAACTTGATATATACATTATTAAAGAATTATGTGCACTGTAAACATTTGCAAAATAAGTAGATAGCAGACCCATTCAATATTTATAAATCATTAGAATTTCCAGCGTTTGTTTTTGCTTTCTTATTTACTTTGATGGTGTTATGTTCATTTTCGTATTAGTCTTACTAACTATAAAGTTAGAGAAGGATTTAACACACCGTAAAAGCATATTATTTGACGGTATGAAAATAAAAGTGGTAATTTTTGGTTTTAATAAAGAAAGAAAAACGAACAATTGATGTAAATTTTTTTAAACGAAAAACAAATATTTTAGACAAATACAACAATAAACGTTACTTTTTTGGAAGACAAAATGTTAGCCCTTAAAACAACATTTGAAATATTTTGTCGTTATATGAAAACAAACTATTTTTCATTTTAACCCAAAATACAATTAAAGACCTTTCAAATAACGTATTTTTGTATATTTTAATTGAGGGAATTAAGTCTTACTTAGTGGCGATTTTAGCCTATGGGCAATGGAGCTCCCAACCCTCTAGTTTTTGGCCACGTTAAAGTAAAAGGAATCAACTATACCACCTTAACTATGCTTTTTTCACATGCCTTTGCTTTTGTTCTATTAAGTTCCATATTTCCACTCTTTTACTCTCTATGTCTTGAAGGAGGTTTAGTCTATATCTATCTACAAAGACTTTTTTCTTACTCATGACATCCTGTCTGACTGTTTAATACTTTCTTTTTCATGAAAAACCTCAGTTTGATCAAGGTCTTATTTGGGAAAGAGGGGCAAGGGTATTCGGCGTTTCTCGTTGACCCAGGCCTCATTTTAGCTCTGATTTGGTGTACAAAAAATTCGGTTCCACTGTTTTCGGGCGATCCCTATTGTTCTCAGGAGGGTTTTTACAATAATCTTCAAAATGTCCCTCCTGATTAGCCCAAAAGGCAATTCTATGAAACTCTATTGCAGTATGCCTGGGAAATTATTATCAGTTAAAATTAGGCACCGGGGCTGAAGCATGGGAAAGAAAGCGGGATAAGAGAAGAATAAGAATTTCATTTTACCTGTATCTGCTACGAATTGTTACAATGGGAAGGTTGCTTCAGTAATTGAGTAGTGTGGAGCCATAGCTTTTTAAGTATGATCCTTTACCAAGAAACAGAAAACAGATTACGGTCGTTGAAAGGTAAATTATGAATTATGAAAATTTTACCTCATTCTTCATTCACACCATTTAATGTAAGGGTTATTATGTACGACCAAGAATCTCTCGATTTCTCTGAATTCTAGCAAGGTATTAGAAGAGGGAGTTGCAACATTTTTTCGTTGACGTCACAAATTCCATAAGCAAATTTTGCAATAAGGGTAGTTCGGATTGCATAAATCTCAATTTAATTAGAACTGGGGTATTATCTTGAGGGGAAAAAGGTGTAAATCTTTAGTCTTTGAATATTGTTGTTACAAGTATGAAATGTGTTAGAAAATCATCCTAAGACTGGTACCTCAGGAGAAAAGTGACATCAAGCCTCAACAGCCCCTCTCACAGTAAAATAAAGTATTTGAATTTTTCATCCTAATCCATTTGCATGATACAATTTACATTTTTATCATGCTTCAGATTATGGATCAGTAGAAGTCAAACAGTTCTTATCCTGATGTTATATTTTATAATTTCAACACTTGCGCCGCCTTAGAAAATTACAGAGATAGGTAAAATAAGTTTGAAATTGTGTAATGGTTTCCTTCTAACAGTAGAATTCCCAAGTACTACTATTACTTTATTACAATTTCATAATGTTTTTCCATTACAAGACTGGAGTATGCTCTGAGAATCTACTGTATATGTGTTTGTGGAAGAGAGACGTTTGAGTCTATTCTTATCTATCATTTTTATGTTTAGCTCTTAATGAAAAATTTAAGATTATAAACTTTCCTAAAATTACAGTTCTAATGCTTCAAAAAGTGTATGTCAAGGTAACATTGGAAAACAAAAGGGTACTGCATGTTTCAGTTACTACCTGTCTCCCCCAAAACAAAATGTACCTGCAGCCAGTGTTCTTACTCGATAAAACAAAATTCTTTAGTAAAAGTCGCAAAATCCTTTATTCTGAAAAAGTACAAGACAACATTGCTGGAAGGGAAAGTATTAAAGACACTGAGAAACGAAAGAATGGTGCCTATATAGTAAATGTAAATAAAATCATTCCGCTGCATTTAGACTAACATATTTCTACCCAAAAGCGTAAGTTGATAAAATGTTTAATCGACCTAATGAAAAGTTATTGTTCTGCTCTCTCTTCCCAGTTTTTAAGACAGACATTTAACAAACTTTCTAAATTTTCTGTTCGTAATGGTTCTTGGAACTGTCGACCCCAGAGAAGAGGTACTTGAAGCCCAACTTTCATTCTAGTTCTGAACAGTCTCTGGTTTGAAGTGGAAAAGGGGTCTCTATATTGCACGCGAGAGGCTTGGTTTTCGGGCATTGAAACATAATTGATCGCCTTCTGTTCTGTATCTACACGCAATGGGAGTTCCTGGGCTTCTTCTGTAGCATCGAACAGCAGGGCGACGTCGTCTGCAAACTCCAGATCTGCCAGGATGTCTTCCAGATGTCTTCTGGATTCACGAGGCATATTTATGAAGCCATGGTCCTCCTTCCTTCTTTCCATAGCACTCTGCATTGCGTATATAGTGATGAAGAGAAACCGAGAAAACTGTTTCCTTGTAGAGCACCAGCTGTGATATCAAACTACTCAGTCCCTCCACCTGGCGAACCTACCCTTGCCTTTTTGTGGGGGTATATCTTCTCGATGGCTTTGAGAAGATTCGGTGGAATACAGTATGCCCTCAAGATCTTCGTTGCTTTCCCTCTGTCTATTGGACCACATACCTTCTTGAAATCCATGAAGGTGATAAGAGCTGGCAGAAGAAAAGAAAGGAAACGTATTACTAAGTGCAGAAGTAAAATTCCACACAAAAGAAAGGAAAAAGCAGCTTAAAAGGTTATAGCTACACCAACTTCAGTATTACCAAGAAAAGGAGATATGCGTTTAAACTAATTGTAATATTAAAGAGAAATTTAATCAAGTATCCTTCGTTAAAGTGAAATATCCACAGTTTTATTAATAAAGAGCCCAGCCTAATTAAACAAAAAAAGCCTTTCTTATCCACTGATATAATCTAATAAATTATTAATTAATACATATTTTTTAATTAACAACCACTTTCTCTTTCCTCCTTATACATTTCTCTTTTAATAATATGTCTGCATTTACATATTTACATATATATAGAAATAAATATATATGAGGAATATACCATTTTTTTATTTAAATCAAAGGACTGGCAATAACAGTTGAACATAATTTGGTTAAAGCAAACTTCTGAGAAATGATATTTAACTAAGAATCTGAAACTATTCTCAATACAGAAAATCAAATACCTTAAAACCAGAAACCAGATACCTTAACACAACAATGTAAAATTCATCCAACCTCTGTTAGCTACAAAACAGCTATTAGAGTGTACAAAATATTAAGGGTTTATCTTCCAAAATGAATTAGAAAGGCCGAAAAATTTGACTGTTGCTGTAATAAAAACACTTAGTNAACCAAGGCCCCAGCCAGAGATGTCATCCTTCAATTTTGCTTTCAATTATAAACTGCTTTGCAGTCCATAATTGAAAGCAAAATTTTTAAGATATCACCAAAGAAAAAACTACCACTTACTTATTCCCAAATGGTCAAGATCTACTGCATGATGAAGTCATTCTTACCTATCAATTATCAGGCTGCTTCTATAAAGTCCCAAAAACAAAATAAATCTTGTACAAAAAGTGTATTTAAGAAAAACAAGAACTGTAATAACATCAAATTACACACTGTAAAAGGCCTTACAACATCACACACAAAACAAACAAAGAAAAGATCATTAACACTTCATATCACAGAGTCCATTATAATATATAATTTACTAAACTTTTCCATTATTGGCCTTTATTTATTTTCTTTTTCTGTTAACTTTTAAATCACATATCTACAAACCTCTTTAAAAGCCTTGTTAGCTTCACTTTCATCACCACACTCCACCTAAACAGGAAAACAACAATACAAAATGGCAATTGTACATTATGCTTGTGAAGAAAGGAAATTTAGTTTTCAATAATGCATAAACCAAGCATTATTTTAAGCTAGCCTACCATAGGTATTCTATAAATATTCATATTCAATAGCTCTCTTTGATCACACAATCACTAAGGGCACATGATTAGGCAGAACAAAAATTATAAGACAGGCATAATGAAGGCAGCCTATGAAAAGGAAATGTCTGGATTTCCGAAATTTCTGTTAACATAATTTTTGCTGAGAACAAAATGCACAAGAAATAGTAAAGATGGTTTACTCTAATTCATTCATTATAATATGTTGTACTATTCATTATCACTTAGAACTGCTTCAAATTCTTGCTGGCTTTTGACATTATAAGTGGCAATGCAAAAAGAGATATTGTGAATAAATCCTGAAGAAAACACCACACCTTGATGTGTATGGCATAAAACATTGACCTTTTTATTTTGAGTAAACTTCCTATAACAGGAAGCTCATTAATGAATTGTAAAATTAGAAAAGCTCCTCGTCCTCCCAAAATGACAACCTGTAGAGCTTTATTTTTCTTTCTTCACCGCTACTTAATGGAAATACAGTAGTTTTCTTTTGTCACAATAACTTGATTAGATCAAAGTCTTAAAAGTAACTCAAGAGGTAATTCCACGATGATGATGATGATGATGATGATGATAGAACTCAATACTAAATTCTGTACTGTAGTTTGTTTATTTTCATTGCAAGTGAGGTGATTGGTCTACTAATACAAGACAAATGCTTAATTCAAATGGTTTGAAAAAATGTGCAATTGACATCAAAGCACATGCAATTAGTCAATGACAACGGTATGAGTCTGTTAAAAAATAAAGAATTTTGTATGCTGGAAAATATTAAACAAATTGTAAAAAAGTACAGTCCATTTTTAAGTCTGATACTTTTAAGTCTGTTTTTGCAACAGGTTATTATTTTATTTGCTGGTATACACCAGAAGGAAATCTATTTGTACTGGTATACCAAACTACACCAGTTGAATTAATAATTATTATATTTCAGGCATGTTGGGTTTGTTCAAAGTTACTTCTCAACCATTTACAAATATATGTAGATGGAAAAACTTCTGTTTTGTGCAACTACAAGTTTCACACATCCTCTGCAATCTTCAGGCACATTTAGATAAAATATTCACTATATTGAACAAGTTATTCCAACAGTAAATACACAAGCAGGCCAAATAATTAATTGACAAATGCATTCATCACATTAAACTAAATAAGTAGAGAAAGTAACATCAGTTTTTATCAAATTAAAAGAATGGTGGTAACAGTCAATAAAATAAATGGGAATAACAACATTTGTAATCATACCTTTTTGAGTACATACACTTTATCATCATCTCTGTTTGAAGCCAAGAAAACTGACCCTTGAGCACCTTTTCCTAGCCTTTGAAGTAACTGTAAAAATGATTAAATTTTCTGGTCATGTAATGGCTACCATAGTTTATATATACATATAATATATATTATATATATATAAGAATATATTGGCTATTTAAAAAATCCAAATGATGTGGTGGTGGTGAATTAGCAAACAAATTTCTAAGGATCTTTAATCAAAAGTGTCTACTGAAATGCCTACTATAGGTACTACTGCTGTTACTACTATTACTACTTACCTTAGACCTTAGGTCCTCCAATCCCGTTCAGGATATCGGGCAGCAAGACTTCTCCATCGCCTACGGTCGTCAGCTACGGCTTGAGCGGTTCTGGGAGACAGCCCTCGTACAGTCACATCACTCCTGAATGTAGCTTGCCACGTTCTCACAGGTCTGCCTCTTCGTCTGCTTCCATCTACAGGTTTCCATTTCATTACTTGCTTCGCGTATCTGCTGGGTGGTAATCTGAGCACATGTCCTGCAAGTCTCCATCGTCTCTCTTCTACTTTCTTGTGTAATTGCCCTTGCTCTGCTCGTCTATAAATTTCTTCAACTGCTATATCACTAACATAAAAAATTATTTCAAACTTCACAACTCAAAGATCCTCAGAAGTGATGCAAAACGACTGTCAAAGTGCAACTGCGGAGACAAGACCAACTGCCCAGCAACGTTAACTGTTTAGTAATATACATTGTATAAATCTTTGAGAAATCAACGATACAGAAACAAAACAGTTACTTCCGAATTTGTTTGGTTTTTGAAAAGAGATTTAAAAATCCATTGGAATCAACGGAGCTTACACCACAGAAACGGATCAGACAGATGTGTGCCATGCTTTAAAAAAGAGTCGACTTTTATAAGTGCCATTCCACGAGGGCTACTTAACAAAATAACTAAATTGATATTAAAATGCTACCACAAAACAAATTTCCATTGCTGCTTCTAGCTTGAAATATCAATTCCTTGAAATTAATTTGTGTTATTACTCCAATTCTGCCATAATTGCTGGTAAAGGTATATAAATTCACACTTAAAGCAAGATTTTGTTTGGCTAAATTTGTCACACATTGCACAAATCAAACCGGACCATTAAACTTCTTCCATTTCTAAGCAAACGAAAGTTTTCTTGTACAATAGTAAATTCTATTGTCATTTCTTTCATAAAAAAAGTAATATATGATCCAGAATTTCACTCTTTACGTCAAAGTTTTGAATGTCGTGTTTGTTAAAAATAAACAATTTATAAAAATTGTATCAGAGGGGATAATCTCTGGTTTTTGTACCGGTCTTTACATCGTAGAAAAAATTTTGTTTTCATTACACTAGGAGATACAAGCTTAGCGATTTTTGCGTTAATTAGTTATCATCACAAACAATAATAAAATCAATATTTAAATAAATTAACAATACAGATAAAGTAAATATGAAATTAATCAAAGCAAAGCAAACGTTTACGAATATAAGGAATGTATTTTGAGCAAGGAAGATGAGTTTAGGAGTGCTATTCAATGGATACGACTCATGAACGAGTAATAAAAAACATAAAAAAGAGAAAAAATAATGAGCAGAAATATAGTTTTAGAAAAGAATAATGAGGACAATGTAGAAAAGGTGACGAAAGAAGCATTTTTTTGCATCTTGTGTCATTTCTAACTTCTCTCATTTCTTTCGACATCTTAATTCTTAAGCAGTTGTTGTGCTTCGTTGTGATACATCTTCCTGTCAATGTGGTTCCGGACAGCCAGATTGTGGAACTCGTTGGGGTCGTAGTGTTTTTCTTCATCCTATGAGGTGTTAACTAGATCTAAGGTCTTATCTCTTAGCCTTACCCTTTTTGTCTTATTTTTACTTTTCACGACTTAATTGCTTAAAGCTTTATATGGCTCTTCATCATCAGGTTCCTTCGAGTCGGCGTCCACTCCTGGTGACACTATGGACTGTCTGCCTCCACTTCACTCTGTCTCGTATGTCATCTTTCAGCAGTGCCAGATTTCTGCCCATGGGTTCACTCACACCATCTATCCATCTTTGTATGGCTCTTAACCATTGAAAAAACAAAAAAATAAATAAATCAGGCCATGACCTTTCTCAGAAATTAGTGATGGTGACTTAAAGCAATACAATGTCCCAAATCAAGATTCTTTTGTAGACAAAATATTGTTGTCTTATGAAGTTTAAATCAATGACTATGCCGTTAAAAATATGTTATTAGTCAAAGTCCTTAAATAATGAATATAAGGAAAAAAAAGCTGGAAATAAATGCCAAATGTTTTGGGTTGAATTCACTTTTGCCGCCCATGAACTGGCTTTTCCTCTGAACACTCAACTATACCACTTGTTGATCTGGACAGTTTTCTGTATTTTTTTGGTGATTATTAAGTACACCCATCAAAATCGTTGATTGAGCGGTCCTTGTTTCCTACTTAGTCATTTTTTATCGTGTGTAATTTTGGCTCATGGAAACAGCACTACATTGGCAACTGGTTTTGCTCGATAGATTAATCTGTGTGCATTCCAAATTTTTCTATTACAGTACTAATACTATATAATAAATATGTTAATTTTGAATTTGTTTCCAAAGAAAAATGAAAAAGCCAATGGTGCTCCAAAACCATTGAAGAGCAATATGACTATTTAGTGTGCAATTCCAAAGTGTCGGTAAATGTCGGATTTTTTTGTTAGGGGGGGGGGGGTTACAGTCATTTTTCCTCACTAACTGGGGCTCAGACGGTGCCCTTCACAGTAAAAGTCGGATTAAGGTAATAAAATAGTATCTGACGGAGAACATTGAATACGTACCGATGCCAACATCAACTTATAAAGTTACTAGCCCCTAAACACCAAGACGCATCTGCATTGTTAACTCAAGGGTAAGGGTCCTTTTTAAGTGTTCATTTCAAGATTAAAATCTGGATAGTATCTTGTCTTGCAGATTTTGCAGGAATAATCTGGAAACGTTTGTTCTTAAATCGGGTTTTATTTTCTAATGTGCGTTTTTCTAGCCTGCTAGCAATAAGTTTTGTTCCGAAAAATGTTTTTTGTCAACAGCCAAATGACCTACCTTGCTTTGTGACAATAAAGAGAAATCTAATCATCCTGTCAACTGGGCATTGTTTGTTTTGTATGTATGTATGTATTTATTCGCCACTAACAAAAAAATACAAATGTTCAAAGGTAAATGGTAAAAACCTAATACATGATGTTATCCAAAATAGTTAAAAAATAATACTAAACTGAAACAAAAAAGAACGAAACAAACAAGCGGGACGGTAATCTAGAGAAACGGTGGCAGGGGTAGCATAATACAGATCATGAAGACCTTANCTGCATTGTTAACTCAAGGGTAAGGGTCATTTTTAAGTGTTCATTTCAAGATTAAAATCTGGATAGTATCTTGTCTTGCAGATTTTGCAGGAATAATCTGGAAACGTTTGTTCTTAAATCGGGTTTTATTTTCTAATGTGCGTTTTTCTAGCCTGCTAGCAATAAGTTTTGTTCCGAAAAATGTTTTTTGTCAACAGCCAAATGACCTACCTTGCTTTGTGACAATAAAGAGAAATCTAATCATCCTGTAAACTGAGCATTGTTTGTTTTAAGACATTGAATGTCTGTCTGCGGTGCATCACAACTGAAGATGTCTTTTATTGTTAAAATCTTGAAGGTAATCAAGGACATGGTCCTTCTTGATAGCTAAATCCACACATTACTAAAAAGAGAAAGCCAATAAGTAAGGTTATTCTGGTGAAGATAGCTCTTGTTATGCTTTTGTTTGTCGAATCAATTCTGTTCATGTTCAGTCCTCATAATTTAAATCATTTTCTTTTAAGAAAAAGCCATAAGAAGCTAGACATGATAAACAGACCTTGTATTATATAGCATTGTTTATTTGTAGACAAGCGAACAGCTGTAATACAACGCAGGTAGCACAAAAGTAATGGTTCTTTGTCTTCTGGCTACTCCAGAAAATTAACAATGGCCTTGTCATTAAGAAAACTTTTGAAATCAAGTCGGTTTATTGAAAAATCCAGCCTGGGTAAACCACTTTAACAAGCTGGCAGCCTTTATTTAGTTTTATGCCAAATACAAGGGTTTAAGAACAATATGTGAAAATAAATAAAACAGGATATGGATTTGACACTAGCCATGAGATACGGTGAATTTGATTGGAATGGAAACTTCCTCTACCAACATTGCCTTTTTCAACATTTCCTAGGGGAATATTAGTGTTTATCTAACATATTCCATGACAATCGATCAGCAAATTTCATAGTAACTTTTGGTACTTTGAAATCAAAGAGCACCATAATCATCCAAAATCTCTGAGAAATCAAATTTAACATGATTTTGAAACCTGATAATGTTTGCTTTGACAATTTACTTAAGAATTCTTAAGCAATACAACTTGTTAAAAATCCGCAGACTTCCCTTGGAGTCTATAAGGCTTTCTTTTCGATGAGTAATAGAAAAGTTCCACGGGAAAGAAATTCATCGGGTTATGTGTAAAACAAAAATTCAAAAGAGAATTCTTAACGGCAAGCCCACAATCATTTCCAATAACATGTAAGAAGAAGTATTGCAGGATGATGTCAAACTCTGATGTCTTTGGAACACGTAGAATACCATTCATACCAACTACTTTAAGGAAGCAACTGCATTTTATTTGATTATGTGGGTGAATTTTGTCCACAGTTTGTTTGAGAACTATTTATTTTACTGACAAGTAGCAGAGGAAAATATTCAGAAAGCCAGAGTAGATAATTAAAGCTTAATTTGACCTCCTTTGTAATCTGCATCTATTATTCTTCGACTCAGACGGAGAATATATCTTTGATATGATGTTGATTAACAGAAACCGTTACTTAATACCATTAAAAGTTCAGGTAAAAAAACCCAAATGAGCTTGTTTTGTATTATGGTGATACATGACAAAAAAACCTTGAGCTTTACTTTACAAATACCAGATTGGATGTGGCAACAAATAGGAATTGTAGGTTTGGTAGCGTTTTTAGTTTTGGATTATACACTCTATGAATATCTGCTGTTTGCATCTTTTCTGTTGTTTTCCACTTGCCATACCTGTGAGTGTTTAGTCCAGGGTGACAGATAAATTTCAAAAATGTAGAAAAGGCATAAAACTATATAGTTTTATGTATTTTCTACATTTTTTGTATTTTCTACATGTTTACACAATTTTTTCTCAATTGTGTAAATACTGAAGCCAAGTATCTATTCTACAGTCACAGTATTGATGATTTTGATCAGAGTATATCCCTATAATCATACAAATACTTTATTATATCGAAAAGGTTTCAAGCCTTTGTCGAATACAATTCCTAGTATAAAAAAATTCACACTTTTGGACTTACTTTATCTGTGTGTTATTGAGTTATTTTGTATTATAGCTTCATCTAGCCCAGAAGCCATTTTTATTAAGTGGTATTACTGTGTGGGTTGAATTTGGTTTTGATGGCTTATAGGTATGCAGAGAATTTGAAATAACTTTTATTTGTCAAGATGGGTATCTAACTTGAGACTACATTTCAACAAAAGAAAATATAAATGAAATGCTTAACCTAAAGCCCCTGGTTTAGATTCCCTTCCGGTATTTTTTTTCTGTCCAAACTTTTCAATCATTACCTACCAACTATTCAGTCTTTTTGGAAGGTCTCTAATGCTGTTCCTGTCTTCAACAATGGAGATGGTCTGTCTGATCCTGGCAAATATTGACTTTTAAATCTTCTCTCCCTCCTCAGTAAACTCTTTGAACGACTTATCAACAATAAATTGGTGATATTCTTCCAGACCCAAGATCTTTTTCTAGATATTCAGTATCAATTTAAACGATTATCCTCCAGTTGTGACTTTCTGATTGTAATCAAGGAACGTATCTATAGGCTTTTGGAAACTTCTGGTGAAGAAGATCTTATAGCTCCAGATGTTTTTAAGGTATTTAAATAAGTTTTGGCTCTCTGGTTTGCTTCGTAGGCTTCCTGAATATTGAATTTGAGGAAGGGTCTTTGACATCATTCTGTACTCCCTCTCAGATACTAATATATGTGTTACTGATTGGAATTAGATTTGAGGATTATTCTATTAATACTGGCGTTCATTAACGTTATATTATTGGACCAATTTTTTCCTTCTTTACGTCATTGATTTTTCCGGCAACTTGCTTCAGTTTACTAACATCTTTAATGAAGAAACTACGTTGTATTCTGGTACTGACATCAAGGAAACTCTGTAGGAACAAGTTAAACTTGTTGAAGGTTTGGAGTCCAACCTTCAGGTGGCCATGGAACCAGAAACGAAATGATTGAATTCTTTTAATGTAAAAAAATGCAACTAACACAGTTCAATATAAACCGTAGTCTTTATTTCCCTCCAATACTCCAGTATTCATCCCCAAGTGTTCTGATATTAACCCTGGTGAACTTGCTTCTCCTCGCGAGGAATGCTCATCCATTAGGCTGCTTAGTTTGTAATTTTCTCCAAATCTTTACTGCGATTCTTGGTGGTTCCTTGTGTCACGCCAAAGAGTTCCTTATGACTAAGGTCAGTTTCCATCTGTATAAATCTACCATTCGTGTTTGTGCGGGGACCATTTGTCACATCTATACAGGTACTTTCTTAACTTTATATTCTTGATCGAGTTCAGAGAAGGGTTTGTAACTTCATGGGCCCAAATTTTGCTGCTAATTTTCAACCTATCTTCCATGGACGAAATATGCCTTGTCTTAGCCTTTCCTTTTGGTATTACTATGGGGAGTGTTGTGATAAGCTTCCCTTACTGGTATCAGCTCAGTATGTTGCGTCTCACGTGACTTGTTTCTCTTCACGCTTTCACCCGTAAAGAGTTGTTGTCCCCAGTTGAAATAAATCTGTTTTTGAATGTAGTTTCTTTCCTCGGACAGCTAGGTTGAGTAAATCTTGTTTAGTATTTCTCTCCATCAAATGACTTTGATAATTTCAATCTATGCTCTACCTTAAACTCTTGGTCAAACCTTACTTGTTTGTTTTTTGTTGTGTTTTTTTTGGGTGGGGGTGGGGGTGGGGGCTGTGTTTACAGCTCTATATTCTGACTGAGTTTATGCCCTGTACTTGTCTTAACCATTAAAAATCAGCCTGCCTTTGCTTTGTTTGCTTTTATTCTTTTTTGAATTTTAGTTAAAGTTGAAAGACAAATTTTCGTATGTGAACTCTCTCGAGTTTGCTTTTTTCTGTTCTACCACTATGAATATTTGTCTCATCCAAAATGGCTCAAAAGAGGAAAACACCAGAGAAAATCTGTCAAATTTGGATTTAAATTCAATTATGGACGAATACGAGTATTGCGAAATTAATCATTGGATTAGTACTTTTTAGTACACGATTGCAAGGTAAATAAGGAATATTTCACTCATTCAAAACTTTGCTAATATAGTACTTCTGATTTGCAGGGTCTTCTAATTTTCAATAATACTATATTGATATTTCTATCTTTGAGATTTGAATATTTATCTACTTGCTGAGGCATTTAATGGCATGTTTCTCTTACAGATTTTCTTTCTTGTAAGACCTCCTAATACAAATTCAATACCTGTTTTTGATTTCATGAAAGTCATTTCAAACAGTGTAGGTTTTATAAATTTCTATAGTTTTATATTTTTTACAATCGCTGTATTTGCAGTGATACATCAAGTAACACATCACACAGCGTTGTAAATTGCAATTTTTTCACAGCTTGATGTTAGACCACCTTTGACTTCAAGGAAATTCTCAAAGACCGGTTTTTAGTTACGAAAGAAACCTTCACTAAAATATTGATGACAATTGGAGAACTCAAATTTTTAGGAACAAAACCCAAAGCAGATAATTTACTGTAATTTTGACTCTGTGGAATAGAATCACTGTAGCTCAATGATGGTAGGGAGATTTGTCTGTTTTTATTGGATTGTTTGAGAAGATCAAGTGAGTATATATTAAGCTGTTCAAAGTACCAACGAAGACAACAATCCTCTTTTGACAGTTTACTTTACTAAAAAATAGAGCTACGTGACAAAGACATAATGTAAAGTAAATATAGGTTTGGGCGTAGTATTCGAGGTGTTATTCCTATCATCAAGTAATAAAAATTGATCTTCGCGATACATTGATTACTTTGTTTGGTAAAAGACATCTCCAAATATCATCATTCCTTCTATATGTTTGTTTTACGACTTTGCCGCAAAGAAAGCAGTATGATTAGATTTCTGTACAAATTAATATTTGTTCATGGGTGAGTAAGTGACTTTGTTGATGTGCGGGCTGATTATCGCTTTCTTGGTACGAAATGACGCTTCCGTACTTTTCGCATTAATAAATCAGTGAAGAGATAATTTATTCCCTTTTCAGAGGTGTCAGCACCCTACTTGTCTGTCCCATTCCATTGTTTGTAGAGTGATAAAAAATTTTGTAAAGATATTATTCACATGCCCTTGTAGTTGTCCGCAGACAAATTTCAAGTCACACAAGAAATATTTGCTAGTCAGTGACCCCAATCATTTGAGCAATCACCATAAGAAACAATACATTGTTTTCAAGATAATTTCAAACCCGACCTCCTTTCTCCAAGGTCTTATCTGATGAAACGATGAAAAAGAGCTCTAAAAAAACCCCCATTTTCAGTAGAACTACAGCTTAAGAAACAGGAAAATCACCGTGCTGCAGTTAAATAGATACAAAGACCTTCGGGCAACCCAATGATATTGAAACCATGTACGAAGTGAAAACCCAATTTAAATTCAGTCATTCATGTTCATATCATTCAAGAGAACACGAAGTTATGAAGTTTAACTTTTATTAATCTTTCTCAGCTGATGACCTAAATCCAGATCATCTATTATAAAGCTACGTTACTATTCAAATTCCTCCATTTCCATGCTTCATAAAACCAGCCCTTGTTGACGTGCCGTACTGGTCACGGCTTGAAATCTTTTTGCACGAAAGAATATTGCATGTAATTCTTTTTTGTTTATGACGTCAAACTAAAGGAGGTATGGAGATATCCTTTTTAGAAATTCTTCTTGAAGGATGGAAGAGTAGTCATCTGGCATGCCTCTGGAAACTGTTCTTGAATAAGTATAAGTAAATTTCTTCTTTGTCATCTTTCTCCGTTTAATACCATTAACCATAAAATTCACTGGCACAGGATAGTGAAAGAATGACCCTTGAACATCTTAAGTATGATAACTGAAATGATAAATATATTCTATCCATCCATTTAGCTGTGTAATAACTCTGATCCATAGGCATGCTCTGCTTTCCATTTCTCTCATTTGATAATAGTAATAAATGGTCTTTTAAGCAACAATCTCAGCCACAACAGGATGGCCGTCCATTACAAGATAATATCACAGTCCTGCCTGCCTACAATTTTTCATTTCGATCTCTTCTTCTATTGTTCTCCCATTGTCAAGATGAGCTTTGAAATATATATGCAGAGGAATGACTCCACTTAACTCTGCTCAACTTTACCATCCTGTTGACTCGACTAAATAAGTTTCATTCCTATCTCATTTCTGACAACGAAGAAAGTATCTAGCTTTTTCTCGAAAAAATATTGAATTGCAGTCTTACCTCTATTTGTATACCCAGGATTTTCGTCAGATCAAACATTAACTTTTACTGCAATCACCCCTTTTCCTTCCATCCTATCATTTTTTAAAACTTGCTGTGAATGCTGTTAAAGGACTACTCTGCTCACATAAAAGCTGAAGAACCAGAGTGTTATGCACTTCTTATCCAGCTGTATATGATTCTGAGGAGAAAACAGCATCAGGAGAAAAATTTCTACTTATTAAAGGGTCATTTTCCTGCCAAACATCCATTCCGGGTACACTGGAATGGAGAACGTCTAGACCTCCAGCCGAATCCAGTCTATCTTGGTGTTGCCCTCCATCGAACTCTGTCCTTCAAGAAGTATATCTCGAGCGTCAAGGCAAAAGTGAACACCCGAATAATCTTCTGCGGAAGTTGACCAACAGCCCGTGGGATGCTGAACACAAACACCATTCGCACCATTTGAGTAAGTATGCTCTACATGGGCAAGATATACCCATGCCAAGAAACTAGATGCAGCCATAAATGAATCTTGTGGTATATTTATGGAGTGCATTAAATAAACCCCTGTGCCATGCCTCTACGCCATTGCTGGCATCGCTCCACCCGACATTCGAAGGGAAACGATCAGCAAGGCTGAAAGACGCAAAGTCGATGCAGACGAGCGGTCCCCTCTTCATCAACAACAACCTGCCCGAAAGCACCTGAGATCTAGGAAAAGCGTCCTGGATGCCACTCAAGCTCTAAACCACAAACCAAAAGAGGAAAGGGAGCAGAAATGGCGGAAACAGTGGAACAAGCATGGAGAGGCTGGAAAGTAATGGATTGAGAGGGGCATTTTGCCAAATGAAGAACTTGCCAGTGGAAGTGGGTAGAACTGAATAGTATGGAAGACCCTGAATCGCATCCAAACCGAAAATGGGAGATGCATGCCATCCCGCAAGAAGTGGGGTCTCACTACAACAGATACCTGCAGCTTTGGATCGGTGCAAACAATGCCCCATATTCTAAATTGCCCCATTGTACCAGGCTGCCAACCAGCTCATCCGGCACTCTCTTCAGCGAAGGCTTTGGATTGTGTACGATTCTCGAGCGTCTAGCAGGACAAAAAGAATAATAATAATTTCTCTGCTGACCGATGGTCTTAAGTATCCGATTTTTCAAGAAAATAAAAAAATCATGAACAATAAAAGTTATTTCATACTCCACTTGCATTACTCTTGGAGCATGTTTTTTGTTTCGTTTTGTCTGAGCAAACAGAGTAGTCCCAAGTCCACCGCAGGTACTGAGGCTGCGTTTGCGAAGATCATTCTTCCGAGTTTGTCAAACACTGGAAAGCATATTAAGCCCTGGCTTCTTGCTATTATGACTGTGATTCGATTCTGTCCCAGATATGTATTACAATAATAAATAAGGTAAAAATAGGAACACAAAATTTTCCTTTAACTTCAGCTTTTACTCAATCTAACCTTTCTGGTTCCTCCGAAAGCAAAAATGGCGATTATTTCTGATTTTATGCAGTTGTAGAAAGCAATCCACACAGACCATTACATCATTTATCTATGATGTTAGGTGGAAAAACGATTTTAATCATGAATTGCTTTACTACCTCCACAGGGATAAAAAGTTAGAAACTTCGAATATTTACATTTAGAACGTTTCCAATGATCTCAAATTTGGGGTTTGTTCTATTCACATCACTCTGCACACAAAAGTGTCTAAGTTAGCAAAATCTAATTGGGTGGGTATCATGGCTCTGCGATTTGACATGAAATGACCCTGCTTAAAAAACTGACCTCAAGACTGGCACTCGGATCGGCGGACATCCCAGAGATTTTCCTGGTATTCCAGCCACATGTCAATAGGAATAAATTGTTACTACAAAGATATAGCCGACATTTTTGACTAAAGAAATCAAGTTAAGAAGCTAGACCATGTATGAGGTGTCGAAGTCGATACGCGTACTGTCGAAAAGACTACTCTGCAGGAGAGGTTTCGGGGACAGAATGAGTAATCCTATAAAACCTGTCGTCAATAAGTGCCAAAAGAAACGAAGCGAAGGAGCTTGACATTGCAAGGCACTACCACACACATAGCAGATAAACAGGGTTGGCGTTCTGTTATGGTAGCAACTACAGTATCGAGCAAATAAACCAGTATCTTCTTTATAGGGTTACAATTTCTTTTAATTCAAAATGAATGGTCTCCGTTTAATATCCGAGGTAAATGATGTGAGGAGGTATGAAATGAGATTACTTGATGTTAGAACTTGAAATATGCCATTAATGTATAATCTCAAAAGAGAGAGCTACCTGCTCACAATAGTAGTGCTGTTCAATGTCTGGGATTTCTGGTGGTGAAATTGTCATTTACATTTGATGTTGACTCATTCATTTGGTCAAATTTGGTTTCCAATCTGATCAATCTGTACATATTTTGTTTTGTTTTAACGTTATTTTCTCCAGTAACTAGAGCTCAGAAGGTGCCCTTCTGAGGGTCTTTGTTTTGGCAGTGTGGAATTTCTTGGCCGGATGCCCTTCCTGACGCCAACCAATGGCCTTTTCTTTGTAGAATTCCAAATTCTTTTCACCCGCTCGGGGAATGGAATTCAGAACCTTTTGGTTACGGTGCAACTGTATTAGCCAGTAAGCCACGGGTCCTTTGATCAATCTGTGCATACATCACTTTAACTGGCAATGATGCTTAAGGTATGCTCGTATTAAACTATATTGCAGGCATCATGCAAATCAGTAAAAAATAGTTTCAAAGAAACGACCATTCAAAACAACGATAAGAAGGCAACAAATTAATATTGGCTATTGGTAGCTTTAACGTTTTATGCCACACTAAAATACATATGAAACATTGATCGTACAATAACAGACAAAGTTTATTTGGCGCGTATCTGGGTTTATCCTTGTATTATTGATTATCTACTATTACACAAGTACTATACACAGTCACTGTACACATCTCACTACATTAATAATGTCCTTAATATCTTGATATATTCTTCGATCCTATCATCTAGAGAAAAGCAGTGTTTTACTACTTTTCTTTATAATAACTTAAAAAATCAATAACTAAATATAATACAAGTGATACTCTATGCATATAGACGATCAATTATATTTTCAACTTCTTGCGCAACTTGGTATATATACAAGAGAATACTTTTCATTAAATTCCATGACGTTTTTATGACATATAAAATTTACACAACTTCACTAGTAGTACGCAAAGCTACAAAAACTTTAGAGCAGTAGTTTGAAGGATAAAAATGATAAAAGCTAAACCATATATCATACCAGGGCGGGGTATGAGTTCTGTTGGTTATGGTTTAATGCAACCAAAAGTCCTTCTTTTATTGTAACACATCAATCTGCTCGTACTGCACATTTGCTCACCATTAATATATTGCTCACGTTTCAACTCTTTTTTGGTGGCAACTACGGCTTCCCCCACTTCCCACTGCCTGCCGGAAAGGGAAAGTGAGAGTGCAAATGTTAAACACATTTTTACATTGTACGTCATTTCTGTATTCATACTTAATCGATTTATTATCAAAGCTACATTTGTTGTTATTGTACGTTCTTATACTTGTGACAACACACAATTTTTGTTCTGTCCTACTCTCTATCCTTCATCACATGGTACTACTTGTCTTGTACAGCCAAAGTTTTGGGGTTACTCTGTTACACGTACGAAGAATTAAAACATCTGAATAATTCATCTATGCTTTTGATCTGTTAAATATTTCTTACGATGCTTACATCTCGATATTTACGTTCTATAAATAAACTACTCTCTACCAATTAAAACATTTAAAAAGATAAAATGTATATCAATACAACATTTATGTCAATGTAAACCACGTATCGCATTTACTGATCGGTAAACATGACGTCACAATGGGGGATGTTGCCAGTATAATAGTAATGGGACGAATCTACCTATCTGAATTCTTTGGCGGAGCAAACACATGACTTAACCTCAATTTTTACTATTGGTATGGTTTTAACATTTATGCTACAAAGACAGTAATCTCCATGTGCACTCCACTAATTAGCATACTTGATGGCACCGTCCAACCTCAAATTGAAATGGAAAACAAAAGCTGTATTAAGGTACGCCTCAAACTGTAACTAATAAAGCCAACTGTAGCATAGCTTACCCTTCTTACCTAGATTTCCTTGTAAGCTTCTAAAAAAGTTGTAAAACTTGGTAAAATCCTGGAAAGTCTTTAACTGAGTTGCACAGAAGTAATTATATATATTTCTGAGATATACTACCTGTAAAGCTTACAATCCTTCCTTCCTATACCTATACCATTTAGCCTTGGCGCAAATCCAAGAACGCTACCAAAGACTCAGCAAGCAAAGGTATGTTATTTATACGTCGACGGTTCTAAAACATCGCAAACAATGTAATCCAAGAAATGGTATCGGTCACCTATTAAATAAAATATATTACTCTGTCAATGACACTTTCCTTGTCATGATAACAAATTCCTCCATCGAAATTTACATTAAATCGCTGTTCTCACTAAGTTTGAATTACGAAAAAAAAACCCTGCAAAAATCAGATGACAACAAAAGAGTAAAGTAGCTACCAGTAAAATTTGACCAATCCTTTTTCTGTAAAACCTGAGTTACATCATTATGATAACAACATATGAAAACCATTAGATAACAGAATATCAATTAAATAAAAGCCAGCTCGTTATCTGTACACCTACCACAAAGAAGTAAATACCGTACTAATAAGAGCTATATCTGTAAAAACTGTTTTTAAAGACACAGTTATATACAAATAATTCAAAAACGTAAATATATGGCTTCCAAAAAGTAAATTTTGTTTAACAAATGCTCTTCGTCCAAATCACATTTTTCTAATGTTGATTTGGCGGCCCTTTCAGTAAATCAATTACAATTAATTAAATAATGGTTATAAAAACTGTTGAGGTACAATTGCATTGTAATCTAACTAAAAATACATCACAAAAAATAATGTCTAACTAAATATTTATGGTAAGTACTACTTACTAAAAATTAAAACCTCTACGATTTAGTAAGCAATCTCAGGGAGTACATGCTCGATAGCTTCTAAGCGATTAGTTTCTCTTTTACGAGAAGAGAGGGTGTTTTAATGTTGTAAAAGTGCAAGGCAAACAGGCCTTGGAGTCAGTACTCGAACTTGGCGATGTCTGTCTAATTGTCAAATTTCAGCGACGCCTTCCAGAACTTACCTCTTTTTTTAAAACAATATTGTTGGGTTTTACAAAATACCGATTTTTAAAAAACGACAGAGCACCAGCAAATCGCACAACATTAACTTCAACTTATGTCCTATTTTTCTCTATTTTTAAGTCTACTGAAATCCCCGATATTCTTGCACATAATGTTACCACAACATGTTTCTAAAACGCTTTCTAGAAAACATAAGACTTCTTCAACGCATTTTTTTGCCAAGAATGTGTTTGTTATGCTGACAGCTAATAAAACATAGTGGTTAAACAACAAATGCACCTTCGAATATGCGCAAAAGGTTCAAGACAATTTTGAAATTAAGCGAAGCCCCTAATTTAGTTCCGCCAAACGAGAAAAAAAAACAATAGCTGGTTACATCTTTCTTAAACGCATCTTCTTACCTTATACACCATATCTGATTTTATTATCACAATTACCATTTGTTTACTGCGTTCGGTTATTTTTCTAAGTTCTTCATTTAGCATGCGCAAGATTTTTTCACTTTGACATAAACTAAGGTAAAATGAGGCAACAGCCAATCCACTTTCACAATGTCAATGCCCGTTTACAACTGTTAAAATGATGAGTTTACTAGGACATTGTAGAAAAATATGGAAAAAGTAAGAAAACTTTAAATAAATATAACCACACTGCTGGTTGCTTACGTCAAATGTTGTAACAGCATATTCATCAGTTTTAGCTTATTGTCAATTATCCGATGACCATTTCTTTTCATAAACCTAATATCCTCGTACAAAAGATAAAAACTTCAAGACCTGCCTGGAGACCTACCTGGAGACATTTCAACGTTAATTTTCGTGTATTTCAGCCAAATAGACTTTTAGCCGAATAAATCCCAACCATCACATGCTTTTTCGTACGAGTTCAAATGAAATTATTGCAAAATAATGTTATGGCAAGCGAAATCTCAGCCAGTAACCTTTCAGATATAAAGCGAATCCCTGTTAAAGCTGAAATTATGAGAAGTTATATCCTCTGCTACAAATTATGCTGAAGAAGGAAACAAGCAGTAGAAAAGACCCATAAAAGTTTAAAGTTAACCGACAAAGAATAAATAAATAAGTAAATAAATAAAACAAAATGATAAGTTGTGATCATGATATTAAGCGAAAACATGTGGAAGGTGGATGTACAAAGTAATTTAATGACTACTAGGAGGATGAGTTACTGTTGTGAATAACTGAACAAAAGCAGCTCTGCAGAACTGCAAGTATTAAAGAAATGCTGCTGGAGTTAGAGCAACAAATATGCATTTAGCAAAAAGTGATAACAGTTGTGTGGAATTTCTTGCGAGTAATGGCTGGGTTCAGAATATTATGACCCAGTATGAATTTTATGTCAGAGGAAAAACGATTCACTCGCAAAAGGACCTGCAACGTCTTGCGATTAAATTATTTCATTTTTCAAATACGAATGTTGAGAAAGCCAAAGAATTTCATAAACCAAAATATTATTCTCATGGATGAAACCGCTGTATGGTCTGATACGTTGTCTGACACGACGGTTGGCAATAAACGCACAATTTGACTAAAAACTACAGGTCATTAGAAACGTGTTTGTGTTTGTTAAACTCCTCATGCGAATGGGAAAAGCTGAAAACATTAATTGTTTTCACAGCGGCACAAGAGGGTGCAAAGGGAATGGATGCACATTTTAAAGGTAGATGCCTTTTCGTGTTTTCAAATGAAGATTGGATCAACGATGAGCTTACTATTCAACATTTGCAAAGTATCACTGGAAAGTTCCTTCAGGAAATGACTTTTAATTTGGGGTGTATTTTGAGCTTACATAAGTGGCAACACTAAGTTTTGGAATAGTGCGAGATTGAAACTATTATTATTTCTAGTGCCTCTACAAGCTGTATTGGCTGCATGCATGCCCCCGATGTCGAATGGAACACGGAATTTGGGGTTCAAAAATGGAGCTTTACGACGAGTGGCTCGCTGACAATTTTTATACATTTACTGTGATTGGTTCGAAGAAGAAAAAGTTGCTATGTTAATCAATCGAAAAACGGCATTATGTATTTATTCATATACGGACCGTTTTCATGCAGATTGGAACTGTTTTTGTTGAGTGTTTTTGTAGTTCACTAAATAAATAAATAAATAAATAAAAAAATAAATAAATATAACCAATGGCTATTCACAAGTAATTTGTTTGTCACCAAAATCCTTTGGCAGCTGTAAAACGGGTTTCTATTTACATCTGTAGGACTAAAATATCAATTTCACTAAGACATTACTTTGACTTAAAAAAAATGGACCTTCCATACTTTGTATCCTGTCTAAATGAACGGAAGTGAGAAAGTGGAGGTCTGTTATCTTTTGCAAAATAAAAGCACAGTAAAATGGTAAAATTCCGAAGTGCAAACTTTGTCAACTTTGTAGGGGAGAAAATAAATATATAAATACAAAATCGTCACAGCACCAAATATGGTAACTTATTATAATAATTAACGAAGTGACGGGAGAACAACTGCGCTATGAATTAAGAACACACCATACTTATTTTTGTTTATGTTTAGTTTCATATATATAGGTAGTCTCTTTTAACCGTTATATTTCTTTAAATACAATTTGGTTCGGAAAAGGGAGAGATAACGTCAAGAGAAAGGTTTTTTCTCCACGTTTATTTAACCAAGGCAACCTGCCATATGAGGATATATATATATATGTTTATATATATACGGATATATATATATACAAATATATATATATAAAACTATTTTTACCTTTCTGTTATATTCATATTTATACTTGGTGGCAAAATTGTTATTCAAAATAACAAAGTTTGAATTTTTATGGCAATTTTATCGATTATTTAATTCAACATCTTAATATCCAAAATAGTGGACTTTATATTGGCACAATCGTCGGTTCTTCAAAACGAAATACAGTACCTTAGATACAAATGGTTAGACCCACATCCACACCCTATTTCGAAAACAAGCTGAATAATATTAACTTTTAAATTTTTTGGCTTTCTCTTGCTAGTAAAATATGATAGACCAGTCGTCTTTGCTTTAATGGACAAAAAAAAGAAAAGGAATATATAGATATATGTACACATATAATACATCACGTTACCATAGAACAGTCAGCTTAATGTCTAATAGTTTTACGTTTTGTTTCGGAACTATGTTATGAAAAAAACAACTTAAGTGGCGGTCCCAGAGCGACTGTTACTGCTACCACTTCCATTTCTTCGTTGACTGTTAGGACTCACCCCACGATCTCTCGGTGACTTACTGGTGGGTTCCTTCTTACGAGCAGCAGAACCAACTTTTCCACCATCTCCATCTTTTTTTGTATTATTGCGGAACGTTTCAGCAGCTTTTGAAAGTCCAATTTCCTTTTTCAAGGCAACAGCACCCGGCTCAGAATTTTCAGATCTGTTATTTTCTCCTTTTGCTTCTTCTTTTGCCTTTTCTTCTTTTTCCTCTCGTTCTCTATCCCTTTTTTCATTTTGCTTACTAACCATTTCTGTCCATCTTTGAAGATTTTTCCTTAAAAAAACCCCATGGAAATAAAAAGCAATAGAATTAATAGTCTGTTCAGGTATCAATGGCAACCGTTGCACCTCGTCTAAGCCCCACTGATGTCCACATATGCAAAATAAAACCAAAATACTCGAGACCAAAATGGAAAAAATGTGGGAGTTAAAAACTTTAAGGTATCAAAGAGATTGGGGTTAGGAAATCGAGGGCAAGGGAAAAAGTCTGGAATTCTAATATGGCAATGTACAAAATTATTCATTATGTAAGCATTCGAAAGTGAGAAACAACAATTGCAGAGATCTATGAATGCCTCTTTTTGTCTGTAGCACATACAACAACCTTTTAGCTGTCGATTTTCTGAATTGCAAAAAGTTAAAATCTTTGAAAGGAATTAATAACATATATCCTCACGTAGATCATTCAAATGTAAAACGCAGAATGACATACATTTATGTTCACAATTTAATGAAGCTTTAAAGCTTTCTCAAAATGCGTAGAAAAATTATTGAAGGGGCAAGGCATATACTGTTACACTGCCTAAATATTTTTTTTTAAAAAAAGGTGGTATATAGAAGTTCCACCGACGTTTATATTGATTTTCCTAATGTCCAAAACTACCAGTTTTAGGACGGCATAGTTTCTACCAGGGGAAAGAAAGACAACTGTTGGTGCTTTTGAAACATGTTATTATAATTAGTCGGTTGTAACGTACTCTTGTTGTGGAAACCATGCAATTTGGTACTGACAATTATGCAATTATGGCTGAATCTTGCTATAGAAAGGGGTGACAACCCTTGCCTCCGGAGTTAAGGAATCATATGTAAGATATTTTATGAGGCACAGACAAATAACTAAATTGAAACACATAAGATGAAGATCATAGATGAGGACGCAAAAAGCCCTGCCAGTCTTTATATTCAAATCCACAGGCAAAAGCCTTGGTAGATTTAACAGGATAACCTTGTTCATTTCAAGGATTAATTCCAAAAAGGGTTTTCTGACACCATGTCAGAAGTTGAAGCTTCAAAAATATAAAAGCACCACAAAAGATGTCTAAACATTTTTTTGTTCACTGTGCAATAAAATTATATGTTGTCTAGGCCAGTAACAAACCTTTAACGCTTTCGTTATTCATTGATAACTTTCTAATCTAATGCTAACTGATGATAAACTAAACATACAAAATCATCTTTACATTTTCTAAAGCCTTAATTTCATCTCCAAAATAGTAAAGAGAACCAATATAATTTTAATCAAGGGTGGAACTTACCTGGCGCCGTCCAATAAACCATGAGTACCTGGTAACAACTTTTGTAAAAGATCGTAACAAGGAATACAAATGCCGACCAAGAAACCAACCTAAACAAACAAACAAACAAGCAAAAAAAGATAAACCTCTAACTTCTCTTCACTAACTAACAGATAAGATTTCATCAATACTGCTTTCCAAAAAACAACAAAAAACAAAAAACAAAGAAACAAAACAAAACAAAAAAAGGGAGAATTAAAAAAAAAAGAAACCAAGTCAACAACCTTATCAGTTGCCTAAACCCTGTTTTCTCTTTTTCCTTTTGGGGGTGGCGTGGCGTGGTGAGCAAAATAACAAGAAAAATGAAAAACAAAATCAATAAGAAATTTCCCTGTCACGCCCTTGTTTGAATAGGACTACAGCGAAAAAAATGTTGATTTTTGATAATCTTCAAGATTTACAAAAAGTGCCAAGCCTAGTTTCTTCGTCTCCATGTCAGAAAAAACGATTTTTTATGTGTATTTACCAAATTTGGAGTAAAAAAAACATAAAAAATCCCCAAGATAGCTAAAATACTAGTAGTTTCCCAAAAATCAAGTAAAGAGTTTGTTACAAAATATGTAAGATATCCATGCCAAAGAAGCAAACAAAATAGTTTAAAAAAAGTTTTTGTTGTCGAAATGTACTTATAATTCGCCTTGGTTCTTCTATACAAATTTGCAACAAATTCTATCCTGTTAAATGTTTGATTTTTTAAAGCAATTAAATTTATTAAAAACGCATAGTAAAATTTTTAATACAAGTTTTGAGGCAATTCATAATTCAATACATTTTCTCCATTTTTTAAAAGTTATAAATTCTATATAACAGCAGCTATAAATAAAAAACCATCACCTTACTTAGACATGAATTGAAAGCAACTCATGATAGTCTATTGCTGTGCTTGTGTTGTCATTAACCGCTTTACCTAGTAGTAATGCACTTCAAGACAACCAGCTTTGAACATGTTTAATATTACTACTACTCAATATAATTATAATAATTTTTTTGGTTAGTCAATTGTAAAATGGTAATCATATTGTGAATTTTATAAGTTTTGTTAAATATATAGATTCAAATTTATAGAAGTTAAATCAATTTATGTAAGTCAAAATATTGTATGTATTCTATATGTTTATATCAAGTCAATCATCTAATTATTCACCGCACAATGGCCTCCCTATTCACTTTTAAAAACTTTTTGACTCCATTGCGTTAGTCAATCAGAAGGTTTACAATGATTGCACTTTTGCGTTTTCACCCCCTTAAAAAGCAGTTGGATGCTATGGCATGAAATGATAACTGAGTTTGTCTGCACTGGAGAACAAAAGTGGAGCTTTTGTGAAGTAGTGAACTGGGAACGAAGTGAAGCAATAGGGGTTTCCCGCTATGTAAGTTACCATTGTTATGGTTTGTAAAATATTTTGAAAGTCATAGAGAGGCAGCACTACCGTGGGCACATGAAATAGACTGTGAATGTGTTACTTGTAAGATATAGTTCATAACATTGTAAGATATAAGTCACGACATTGGTAAATATCCGTACGGTACTGTATCAATACAGGATTCGTTGACTGGTTTAATAACTCTTTTGTCATACCCCACTTTGGAAGTTTTTTCATTATAATTGTTAACTATATATATATTTTAAGAGTTATAGTATTTTTTGTTGCTTACGATTCTTATCTCTCTTGTTTTTTTGACAATTGTACTCAACCTATCGTGATTCAAAAGATTATTATTGTTATGGTTTAATCCAAACCCTTCAATTGATGATCTGGTGATAATCAACCATATATATACAAATGAATATGAAATGTCATCAGCAACAGTGCTCTACCACATTAAAACGTAAGAGCTACCATATAATCAGATGTACGAGTAAGAAAAAATCTAACTTTACAGTACTCAGAGTTTCACGTCTTTCACAATCTTCAGCTGTATCCAAAATTTTGCATACAGCTGAAGATTGTGAAAGACATGAAACTCTGAGTACTGTAAAGTTAGAGTTTTTCTTACTCGTACATCTGATTATATATAAAACAAAAAGATTTTGGTCCTGTTGAAATGTTGTTTTTTTTTGTTTTTTTTTAGTTTTAAGGTCATTTTCCCCCAGCAATTGGGGCTCAGACGGTGCCCTTCACAGGGACTTTGATTTGGCAGTGAGGAATTTTTTTGGCCGGATGCCCTTCCTGACGCCAACCAATGGCTTTTTCTTTTCGCAAAGTTCTAAATTCTCCTCGACAGCTCGGGGAATCGAACCCGGAACTTTTGGTTACTGTGCAGTGCACTAACCATTAAGCCACGGCTCCTCTTTGAAATGAATCGAGTAATTTTTTCACTTAATAATTCATCTTTCATTTTGCATAACATGTTCCCTATTTTGATATTTTTTGTTCCATCATCAACGTGTACTACTGAATCAGGATGAAAGTACAATACTCTATCTTGTAACATTAATCTAGCATGGCTAGTTGTAAATTAAGCCATGAAAATACTAGTGTCATTTTAATTGTCAATAAAGTGATCTTTAAAATGTCTATGAATTGAATATTATTATATTTAACGAACTGAATATTCAAATTTGAAACGGTGTCATCTAACAATCTTTTATAAAACTCAGCTGGTTCTGTAAAATATTTTGTTTGATTCATGTTTGTGCGTTGTCCGAATTCACCCCAAAGACTGTTTAAACATAATTTAGATACATTCCTTAAACCGGCATTGTATTCGAACGTGTTAATATCAATATCTAGACTCCTTTTTATTTCACTAGTATCTTTTTCATATTTTGTTTCGAAATCATACTTACTTAATTGTAATTGAACTTTCACATACCTTCGAATAAAAACTTTGAATAAATCTTTTCTCGTTTTATTAAAATTCCATACTTCGTATACATTTAATATTTCGTAACGTTTAGAAATCGCATTGTTTACTTGATCTGTTGTCCATGTTCCTATGAAACTACCCGGTGTCATTGTTTTCACACTTACCTTGGTTTTTTGTTTCAGCACATGTTTTACATAATGTGAATATCAGAGGTTTTTTATAGCGATCTACTTTTATTCTTTGAAGTAAAACAGGATGGTATACCTTTTTTGGCGCCAGTACTCTATATTTAATAAAACCATACCATATTATCATATCTTTCAGGACTGAATATTATTATCGAAATATCTATTGGCTATTTTTTATAATATTGAACTGTTGGACAGAGCGAACAGAAATCAACATATCGACCAGATTCATTTTCTCTAAAGTTATATATAAAAGTTTGGTTGCGTTTGTTCGGCCACCATAAAAAGCCTCTCGTGGATTCAATGGTTCAAATCTCTCTTTTATTGTAGTACTAAGCAAACTTTTGAAAGTCTTTGTTTTTCTTTAGTTGACATTCGTATATTGACACATGTTTATAACAAGCAGACCTTATCATTTTGCGTTTTTCAATAGTATTTGTGATTAATGTTCCCATGTCGTTTTTATTATTATTCTTTATAACAACTGATCGATAACAAGTTGGGCATCCATGCCAAAAACAACAATAGTATTTATACACAGTATTATTTTTTTCACAAAAGCCATCTACTTTAGGAGTTTGATTATTAGTCCCAGCGAGCATCGCTCATTCGGACTCCTTCAAACAGTCAAAATTTGAGTATGTACTGTACAGTTTGACCCTGAAATTTCCACCCTAACGAAGTTCCACTGGTCAAAAATTGAAATTTCATTATGAAATAATACCCTTCTGAGCAAAATTGTGCTTCAGTAGCAAAACAGTTTATTCAGTGACTTTTGCCAAGCGTCCGTAGTGAAAAGTGGCATTTTTCCTAAATAATTGTTCGTTAATGTTGAACCCATCTGGTCATTTTTAAAAATGTGCGATTTTAGTGCGACAGAGAGACGTTTTTCTTTCCAAATTCAAATTTTGACGTTTTTCAGAACTCAGCACAACCATGTCACAAATCTTTGAAGGTAAGTCTTTCAGCTTTTCTTCAGTGAATCCGGCCATTACGTCGTGCACTGCAAAATCAAATAGGAAATCTGACACAACACTTTCAAATCTGTATGAGGCCAGATGATTCTTTCTTTCTAGACGGCGTGATAACGCTAACTTAAGTGTGATAATGTTGAACATTACATTACAGTACATTTATCTTTTGGATGATGCTCGCTTGCTCACTCGGACATGTTCCACACTTTCAGTGTGGGCATCTATTTCCTGGTTAATAGTTATCTTTTCACTCCATCGTTAAGAGCATGTTAAATGTTAATAGTATTCTTAAATGCCGTGTAATCGAGCAATATATTAGACGTTTTACTGACAATTGTCTGTTTTGCGATATTCTGGTACAACAGCAATTGCTTTTTTAGGTATATAGTTTGCACGAAAAATCGACATACAAACACTTGCAATTATTACATATTTTAATAAAACAATGTTTTCTAATTTTATGAAGTCTTCCTGAAACTTCATCATTGATCTTCGCAGTATGTCTACATGTGATACGCAATACCCAATAATCTACTTTTGAAAAGCAAAAACATATTTCTTATTTACACGTTCATCATACCATTTCAGAAAATTCTCTCGTTTGTCTGATTTCATTTGGCTGTAGCCATGTTTTTAGCTGGTATACAACTAACAAAATTTTATAGCATTCTTTGACCAAGTAAACTTTTTTGAGTTCATCCAAACCAAGTGTTTTTGGAAATGCTCTTAACGGCATCTGAAGGAAGTTAAAACCATCTATGAGACGAATTCGTTATTTTGGTATTTCTATAAACATGATTTTAGCATCGTTATAAATACAATAAGGTTTTACAATTTGGTCTGCTAACCATTTCAAAACAAAATGACTGTCGTAGCCTTTCCTATTATGTGCGGTCAATGTATATCCTTTTTTTTGTTTGTTTAACATATTTTTACAGAAGTCTTCAATATTCTTATAGATGTATTCGTTGACACCATAATCTTGTGCGATTGCTAAGTTCACTGAATGAGTTCCAGTATTTTGAGAACATACAAAGTCGTAAAAAAAGATAATTTTCTGTGTATGACTTACAGGAAAAGCACCATTCTGTTTTTTTCATTGATTTGCATGGCATATTTTTGTAATCTGTATATTAACCGCATTTTACTTTTACTTTTTTCAAATAGCATTCATGATGTTTATCATCGTACTTTTCACAATTTGTACAATCTTTAAATCCACATTTGTGATCGTTTACGAATTTACCAGAAATTATTCTTTCACATTTTAAACACTTTTTAACTGAGTCACAAACGCTGTCAGGTTTATTTTCTACCTTAGAATGATCCTTTAGGTGATTCTTAAACATTTTTCTCCGTAAAATTATCTGTTACACTTTTCACAAATTATTTCTTTATACTCGCATTTCTTACCTTTTATGACAATATAACAAGATAAACATTTTGATAGCCATGTATTGTCTCTTTTTGTACAAGTTTTTTTACATTCATGCCAATATTAGGTGACATTACAAAATGTTCCCATCGACTTAACAACGTCAAAATGATTCCTCGTTTTGTATAATTAAATCTTATTTACGTTCCTTTTATTGGCTGGATAAATTATCTCATTGTATTGGTCAGAATCTATTATATTGATTTCTATTTTTCGATGATTGCCAACTTTGTCTACATAAGCCAAGTCATTAATGTTGTCGTTTATTTCAACAGTCGCATCCTTATGCAATTTTAATGCTTGTTCTTTCTGTAACTTTCTTGATTTGTTAAAACCATCTTGAATTTGTCTTTTCGTTCAACATTCAGGTTTTAAGTTTGTATATGCTGAGACATATATAGCATGATATAGCAAGACATATAGTATTATTGTTTCTTCTTATTATAATACACTTTTAATTGTTGCTGGATCTTCTGACAAGTGTAATCGAGCAGCACTACTTCGTATTTTTACACTCTGTAAAACAATTTGACAATTTCCTAGTGGAATTTCATAATACTTTATAATCTTTATTAATTCATCAATACTTTCTAACTTGAAGTCATTGACTTTATTGAATTTCGTTGATTGAGACTTTGCTAACAAGCCATTTCTAATAACGAGTTTAATTATGAATTAGATTCGTTAATAATAAATTAGACTCATAATTCATTAACTCTTTATCATTTTTTTAACCTTTTTATTAGCTCACGAAATGTTTTATATATATTTCTTTATCGTATTTAAATCCTTTTAAGATTTTTATTTTGAATACGTTCGTAAAAGAATTGAATTTTCTATTTTGAAAATTATGTGTGAAAAAAATTGTGAAATTTCTTTGACTTGCGTTGTCCCTTCGAAACGTATCATCATCAAAGTTTAAAAGACCATTAGTATTGTGTTTATTTTTAAAGATCAGTCCTTGAATATTGAAACTCTGGCGGAGTTGGTTTTATTAAATTTTCATAATAGTTAACCATCTGCTTCACCCTCTTACGTAATGCTTCAACAGGCCTATTTTTAATAGGCTTTGAATCTTGAAAATCTGGTGGTGGAGGGGTGATTAAATCTTCATAATCTGTAACCTGCTGCTTCATACTATTACATGGTGGTTTGGTAACTATGATAATTTTTGGTTTCCGTTCTTTTATTTTATTAGCTTCATCCTGCAATTTATTTATATTTTCCCCAAGTTTTACAAGTAAATTGATAACCTCCGATTTACTGACTTTCTAAAGATGTTCTAATGTTCATATTTATATTACCGTAATTATTACGGTGCGCTTAAATAATTCTGGGGATTCTAAAGGGTGGGCTTACTGGAAAGGTCAGTCAACTTATAAAGCACTAAATGTCAAAAATATTTTTATCAGTACTAACAGTACCAAGTAAACTTACAAAGTACTAAATGTCTAAACAAATACAAAGATGTAAACATATGAACATTGTGATTTACGCACATGATGTTAAAAATAAACAGAATATAGTCACTAAAGTATATATTTTTAGTGCTTTTATTCTTGAGCTTCAATTTTTTACTTTGAAAAATGGGTGCAGTTGTTGAAAAGGAAATCTGCCAAAGAGGGTGCGCTTATTGGAGTACGGTGCGATAAATCAAATAATTACGATACTAGATAAACCACCAGCATACTGAACAATTAAGTTGTTATATCTGTTGTCAATCTTAGTTTATAATCCATCTAATTCTAGATTCTCATTGACTTTATCTATCATTCTTTCAACTGGATCATCTGGTACATCATCATCTGTAAATTCATACCTAATTCGTTCTTTTTGGTGGCCCTTATCTTTCGTATTTATCATCTGTTACATTCAAAATCTTATCATTCTTTTTCATAGAAATATTTATGAAATGGGTGCAAAACTATTCATTACCTGAAACTATTAACTGATTGCATAAACTGTCTAGACTATTCTTTATTTTGTGTTGTATGATATCAATATTAGCTATTGTTTTTGCTGTTGCTTCAAAACGAACGCTTTTATAATTCGATAGTCTAAGTTTATGATAGAACGTAACAGATCCATACTTTTTCTAATTAAATCAGACATAATATTATGTCTTCTGTTTTTTTCTACAACTATCTCTAACTCTCTAGCTTTAGAGCCTTAGAGTTTGTTAATTCTGAGAGTAACTCAGTTGTCTTCATTGCTAAATCCATTTTCATAATCTTTAAGGTTTTAATTGTCGTGATTTCTACATAATCTATATTGATATTTGTATTTAAATGTCTATAAATATTTGTCTATAAATATGAATAGTTTGAGTACTGTCAAGAGTCGAAGGATCCGAAATCTGAATCCTTTAAATTTGTAAAAAGATTATTTATTAGTATTTCTAGCATGTTTTTTGGGTTTTTAAATGACACCATTTTCCAGCTAGTGAATAATTAATGTGATGTTGTGATTTATGCATTGCATAAATCAACAACATCAGGGTTTAATTCATCATAACGTTGTTTCCCTGAAGTTGTATTGTCATGACAATCGCATATGACCCGTATCCACTCTCTTTTTTAAAAGTCTTGGAGTGGTTTGAATTTCTTTATTCATATAATAATGCTATATTTTAATACATAAAGTAAAACTTGAAATTTTATTCCAGTGTTGCCATTGCTAACTTTCTAACTAGTTATGTTTCATTGAATTTATTTATTTCAGTTAATAGATCTATAATATTTAGTAGTATCTGTACCTATTCAGANCAACAACATCAGGGTTTAATTCATCATACATGCTATTTTATTTCGTTTTCTCTTTATTTCAACATTTTTGGTCTTCCTTTCCGTCTCTTAACAATCTGATCCATATACTATACTATATATTTCTATTTTTTATATAGTTTTAAATAAAATCATGGACCTTTGAAGCTATTTTTTGATTACAAATTCTTACAACGTTATTATAATGTTTATAAGTTTGAAAATAACGTTGTTTCCCTGAAGTTGTATTGTCATGACAATCGCATATGACCCGTATCCACTCTCTTTTTTAAAAGTCTTGGAGTGGTTTGAATTTCTTTATTCATATAATAATGCTATATTTTAATACATAAAGTAAAACTTGAAATTTTATTCCAGTGTTGCCATTGCTAACTTTCTAACTAGTTATGTTTCATTGAATTTATTTATTTCAGTTAATAGATCTATAATATTTAGTAGTATCTGTACCTATTCAGATTTAAAAAAAATTCTTTTGTTCTTAAAAAAAATTAAGTAACTCTATCTTGAAATCATTTTCAATGTCACCATTCTGTTCAAATAATGAAGCTGGATGTTTTTTTACTCTTACGGTCTCATCGATGACAAGGTTAAATAAATCTTTTTTTTTTTTCAATTTTATCAAATCAGGTTTTTGGTACCCTATAGCAATATAATCACTCATTTACAATATATTTATTTCTAAAAACAGATTGATGTATTATTTAAATCCTTGGGTGACATCCAGCTGATAAAATCGTAAAATTCTTTCCACTTCACCAAAACTTGTTTCCTCTTGTGATCTCTCCGAATGATTTTATCAAAACGGAAAACCTCCTGCTTGGCTTTTAATAACTCAGGTTGATTAAAAATACTCCTAATTTATTCGTTTCTTAAATCTATTAATCGACAGGTCATCGGATTTGCATGTTGAATCTTATCGATCATAAATATCTCCTCGGTCCAATTTGGAGTGTATCCTTTATCGAAAGAAAGACTTTTACATTTACTTGTCCTAACCTTATCCCCTGATCAAAATTTCGATTTTCTGTGTTACTAATTTCAAATCACTATAAAGGTTAAAGTAAACAGCTCCTTCATTCTTTCACATGGTTGCTTTTCATGTTGTCATTCGTATTGAACTTTGTCTTGTGTTTTGCTGTTTTTGCCAGTTTGGGTAACATATCATGATACATTGTATTACCTTGGGCAGTAAGTTGCTTCCACATTTTGTTCTTCATTGTCCTGTTCCATAGTTCAACTACTGAGCATACTTCTTTATTCTCGGTTAAATACAGATGTACACTATGTTTCTTTAATATGCCTTTCAAATATTTGTTATAAAACTCTCTACCCTTGTTAGTCCAAAGGTATTTAGGAATTCTACCTTACTTAAGGCCAGTTTCAAATGCTGTAGTTATAGCTCACCTTTCTAATGCTATAAGGGACCAATCAAACCATACATAGAAAATAGATAAAAAATCATTAAAGGATATTTATAGCCTTTATTCCATTTAATAAACTGTTGCATGTGAATAAGGTCTGCAGCCCAAATCTATTAATATAATTTACAATAACATGTCCTCGTGTGAATTTTCTTTTTATGGGTTTATGAAGCTCATTTGCCAATTCTATTTGCGACTTGTTTTCACGACTTTTTTGGTTTTTTGACTTCATTCCCAATCTAAGCTTTTTGCGTTAATATTTCTAGCTACCATACCCCAGGCATTTTGCGATATGTATTAACATCTAGTGCACTTACCATTTTCCTATCAAATTCACTTTTATTTTTCTCATATCATAGTAAATATCGTGCGCTGCTGCTATTTCATCTACCTGCTGGTAAGGCTGTACATGCCATTTGCTTACCTCTACAGTATTTTCACTAAACTGTTTAACGAGAGGGGTATAAGGTCCCATATATTTATAGGAATCTAGTGTCCAACCAGCCTTGGGTTTTGGTATTTACCTATCATGTTATGGAGATCAATCACGCAATTTCGCTGCTAGAGTTTCCGATAATTACAAATTCAACAGATATTATAGAAAATCAAAAAAGCCATGATTTCACCATCATTTTCAATCCTGAAATAGTGCTTGAGAAAAATTCAAGATATGATATGGCTCTCGATAGTCTCAACATGAGTTTTTCGTGGTATACTATCAGTCAGTAGTATGATAACAACACTAAAATATACCCACAATAATCCATCTACTTAGACGACGATATCAATATTGCCTGACAATTACAGTTACGCTGATCTGAACTATTTAATACAGCAGTAAAGCAATAGTCATTCTAAAAATGGTGTCAGTCTGAAGATTCATCCCAAGTTGTCTTGGAGTTTCTATAAATTTTGAATCTGTGTATAAATTAGATTTTTTCCAAGCGAGATTTTCTTATTTGGTCGGTTTCAGTAAAGGTATCATATCAAGATCGGATATGGCGAAATAGTAACGGACATCACAAATAGTGTTGATTCAGTCTCGATACATTGTAATCTTCTATCCGAATGGATTATATCAGGTGTTTCAGCGGAGGTTTTATACCCTTTCCCAATAGATAATAAGCCACTAAGTTTTCCATGTTGAAGGTAAAAGGCTTCTTTAAAACAAAGTTAACACCAATATTTTGAAAGATTTAAGGATACACATTACTGATAGTCTCAGGAGATTACTCGATTTAAACGGTTTACCAATTAGCATGATACTTTTGCATAAAGGGGATGTGTAAAAATAGTACACTTTAGTTGTATGTAGATGGTAGAAAGAACAGGACTCATACGAGACCCCCATATATACATTTTTTTTCCAAAATTAACATTGATAGTGGTGAGCGCATCGATGATAAGAATGAAATGCAGACCGGTGATGGTTTTATTAAAAATCTGACATTTATCGGTAAAAAAATCGTATCAGAATTAACATCTAAAGCCATCAAGGATTTTGCAACAAAAGCTCTAACGATAGTCATTAAAGAGGGTTCTTCTAAAATTGATTCTAGAATGGGCGAGCTTGATGTTGATAAACTAGATAGCAAATTCAACAAAAACCAAATGATTACTGAGAATAAGCGTGACCAGATGATAGAAATATCAAAATCACATCCAGACAATAAACAATCACAACTAAAGGTCACTCATGCACCAACTTCTCTCTCTCTCTCTCTCTCTCTCTCTCTCTCTCTCTCTCTCTCTCTCCTTTTTCTCTCTTTTTTT
>RDPX01000059.1:2040399-2054024 GCA_003991215.1 Morbakka virulenta | reverse complement strand
CACTCTCTCTCTCTCCTCTCTCTCTCTCTCTCTCTCTCTCTCTCTCTCTCTCTCTCTCTCTCTCTCTCTCTCTCTCTCTCTGTATATATATATATATATGTATATATGTGTCATTTACATCAACAACATTTTGTGTACGATATGAGTAGGTATCGGTGGACCTAAAAACACCAATTACTTTACCATCAAAGAGTCAATATCAAAGAAAGGTTGGATATGATCTTGTAATTAATAGTTGTGGTGAAAGCACTGCTAACGAAATGATTAAATCGCTATTTTGAAATCGTTCTAAGAGTCAACAAAACAGCAAATGATGCTGATAAGGTCGTGGATATTGCTATATTATACCTGAAAATATAACACCTCGTTTCAAATCATCAACGTTGATTGGACATACTTCACGTTTTGTGGAGAATTTTTAATAGTAAAAAATAATAAAATTCACTCATTAATATCCTCAAAATTTTATCATCAATCAAGGCTAAGATTCTCTTTAAGTGATTTATATTATTAATAATGTGTTACGTGATCTAGAAACTGTCATCTCCTGAAATGGTAGATTCAACGTATAAAACAGATACTTCAGAATAAAGCTGATGCTTGGCATCCTTTTTTCTGATTTCTGAGGTTTCTGAAGTGTATTATCATTGAAAATTCATTGAATATTCTCAGTATACTAACCTTCTGAACCAGATGGGTATCTATTTTTTTTTAGTATTAATTTTTAACCTAATATTTAGAACATAATATTTTCTTGAAAATTCTGAACTTTATGGACTCAGAGGAAGCCACAGATGTAAGAACTTTATCATATCATGATATTTTCTGTAATATACTGATTTTTTCGGCATTTTATTAACCATGAACGGATCCACAAATTTTACAAACGATCATACCTTCACAATCTATTATTATTTTCTGTTTATCACAACATAATTCTTGTTTATTTTAGTAGATTTCTGTTTAGTCATACTACAAAAACGACACGCCTTTTCTTTTAATTCAATCAAGGCTTGATTAATATATTGATCACTTGGGTATGTTTCTTTAGTATCATTCTCAAAAATGTAATTAAACCTTTTTTCTCATGAGACTTGACACAATAGATGTAAGAACTTTATCATGTTCGAGCTCAAACGTAGCTCAGAAAAAGCTTACGACTCATGACATGATAAACTCTTACGTCTATGGCTTCCTCTGAGTCCATAAAGTTCAGAATTTTCAAGATTATTAGGGAAACTTGACACAATATTGCATAACACCCTGAACTATCACTATGGATGGTGTTCTTCTTGTATTAAAACCGTATTTTATAAGAATTTCATTTTTATAGAGTCTATCTAGCCCAATTGATTTGTATGTATTCCTTTTCATATTATATCCTTTCATAATATATCCTCAGATGTATAATATTATATATCCTCATAATATTACATATCCTCATATCCTCCTTATGTATATTATTATATATTCTCAGATGCATATTATTATACATCTTTTTTCGGATGTTGAATTAAAAAACCACCCCAGGTGGTGACTGTGCTATGGATTAAATGACTTACATCTAATAAATGACTGAAAATAAACGCACTATAAGAATAAAAAAGCACACAGAAACCATAAAACGATTGACTTTCCATTTAATGGATTACACTAAATGGAATAGTAGTAATGTTTTACAACTACAAGGCAATCAGCCTTGTAGTGTAGTACATTGTTACTACTCAGATCATCCTTACATCAAATACATGTAGTGCAAAAAAACCCCAAAATAAAACCCCTCGTCTGTCATGGATGACAAAGCTTGTCGATTGCCCCATTCAGCTACGACTATAAAACTCTTTGGCCAGTATCAGTTGACAAACAGAATCGTATATTTCTGGCAAAGAAAATCATGAATGTCTTAAGATGCTCAAAGTTAAAATCTAAAGGAAGCCAACAGATAGGTGGCTCCCATGTCATGCGACGTTAAACATTAAATGCTGAAATCTGACCAGTACGAAGTTTTTGAAAAATAACAAAATTTATGCATTTAGGCATTGTATGCAAATTTTTGATTATGTTAACCTTACGTTCCCTCAGTACAACGCACAAAAAAATTAAACGAATTTCAAGAGCACATACTGATTTTAATGATCAGGTTTATACATTCATCTATCAATCAATTAAACAATCAATACATTAATCAATCAAATAATCAATCCATCCATCTAACCATCTGTCTATCCATCTATCTAACTACCTATCTGTGTGTCTGTTTATTTATCTATCTATCTATCTATCTATCTATCTATCTATCTATCTATCTATCTATCTATCTATCTATCTATCTATCTATCTATCTACCCATCTAAATTTGTATAAATACTCCATAATGTGAAAACAACGAAAATGCAATGAAACGTTTTATCGTTATCGTAAAATATTTATGTCAGTTCCCCTGAATACGAGAATCCTCAAAAACCTTGAAACGGCTGTGATTGCTCTTAAGAGAAAAAATTTAATTGAACGAATTATAAAAACAAACTTGTTCTTTTTAGAAACGGTATACATAACTACTATTATGTATTTTTAACTACTGTTACATAACTACTGTTATGTATTTTTTCATATAAACAAATCCTCCCATAGAATTAATTTTCAAGTAAATAGCTTCGCCTTATTAATATGTATATGTATCATAATACAACTTTGATTACATCTGTACGGAATTATTGGAAAAGGTTATTGCAATTGTACATTAAACGTTTTGTGTTTTTTTCTTATACTTATCTAATTTATCAATGACGGAAACGTTTTACACAGTTAAGTAATTGTTTTTGGCTTCCATAGGCGATGATTTCTACCTTCTCATGCAAGTATAACAGGCATCATTTTGAGACATTTGTATAGGCTGGTGTGGATTTGATAATCGCCCAATCAAGTTTCGATTGCAGTCTCCTTTATTTATATCTTGCCACACATACTTAGATAATGACATTTCTTTGGAGTACTTTTCATAATTGAATGAGTTGACATGATTCCGATATCGGGGTTGCCACTCGCCCTCACCAAATGCAATATAGACCTTTTTAACCGGCTTATATTGGATTTGCGAAAAGGCGGGGAGTTGTGTCCAAAAAACATTTGGGCCAAGTGACTTGCTATGCATGTATCAGTGCGGTAAGGAACAACGTAAAAAACAGTGAGGCAGTACACAGCATACTAAATATTTCTGTTAAAATATTAATGATATTTAAAAAACCGTATCTAATTGAGCTGCAACAGGCTTCTACATTTTGTACATCGTTTATCAGTCCGAAAAACTTTGCTGTACATCTATCCATACCTTAATGCAGGGTGATGCTAAATTAGATTAAATCACGATCAAACACTCTCTTCTTTCTCCGCAACTATGTTTATTAAGTCATAGATATATTTTTCAGTCATTAATAAGTTCTGCCTGTGCACAAATTTTTTGTTTGTGTGAGTCAGTGCCGAAGTTAAAAAACAATTTTTCCAAATTAAATGAAATTTTGTCCGTGAAAATGTTGCTGGCTAAACTGAATATCACATTACGACCTGCTGTTATTACGATAGCTATTTTTGATTATACCTGATGCTGGGGAAGTTTATCCGCTGTATCTCGATCCATCATTGGTACCGGGGTTCTTCCAAGCGCCTTTTCTTCATCACCCTAAAAACAGTATAAATTATAAGTTGTTCTCAATTTTACTTTAGGGAGTAAAACAAGTAGTTTCCCAACAAATGCAGTTCATTCTCTGGGACTACGTCAATAGTGTTGCTAAAAGACATGAGCCCAAGCACAATCTGGCATGCAGACTGCCTTGTCTATAGATCTGCCGCAAATATCAATTAACCATTTGACTACCGGGGTAATGAATATCTGCTTTACGCCTGGAACTAAATATTGTATCATTATTTTGGACAGCAATAATTGTAAAATACACCACATATACCGAAAGTGATCCAATGATCGAATTACCAACGTGGCAGCTATCAAATTCATCCAATCATAGATGTAGTATTTATTCTAAATGTGGACTTAATTTAAAACAGACTTTTAAGGTTAAATGAAAAATCAAATAGAACTCCAAACGAATACAAAACAATGGTGAAATATCGTAGACTGAGATGGACTCCGAATACCTATCAGATCCATAAAAATATAAACTACTAATACCGTACGAACCTGAGCATAGAACTCCTGGAAGATAACTTTCACAGTTTCATACTGTATTTTCCACGGTTTCGCGCATGCGGATAAGTCACATGCTGTCATGGCCAGGGCTCTAACCATTTTCCTACAAAAAAACAAGCGACAAAAGAGTAATGTCTAACTGAAAATGAGCAACACACCACTTACTGATAAGTTTATAAAACCATTTATATATATTGTTACTGGTATCTGAATATAGCATCTCCCAAGGGTATCCAACTCAAAACTACTTTGACAGCGTCTCCGAGAACAATGAAGAACAGTGGCGGACTTAAAACTGATCCCTGGTGTACATCAACATTCACCTCAACTTCCTTATTGTAAGAGTTATTACCACTTGCAAGGCTTCTTGGTCCACTATACATAGCCTGAACAAGCTTCGCAATCCACTTAGGAGCCCCAACTATATGCATCGGCCAGCAAAAGGCACGTCGAGGTACTCTGTCAAAGCCGTTTTAAGATTAGCGAATGGTAAATACAGGTTACTCTGTTTCGCTAGAAACTTCCCTTAAGCTGCCTTAGAATAAAGATAACATCTACAGCTCCTCTCCTTCCACAGAATCCAAATTGCATTTTTTCAACACTAGTACAGTTTCTGATAATATTCTTCACTACCCTCTCGACAGCCTTGAGGACCTGGTCGGTGAGCTTAAGTCCTCGATACTTTCCATGGTTCAGTGCATCTCCTTACACCTTTATAATGACTAAAAATAATGATTGCATTCCACTCAGCAGGTATTTTCCCTTCTTTCACAATTGCACTCGCCAAACCAGCAATAACTCGACAATTTGCAGCTGGAAAACCCTTCTGCATCTTTGCCAGAATTCCAGAATGGCCAGCAGCTTTACCAGTTTTCATTTTCAACAGGACTGTATGAAGCGTTGTAGGAGTGACCAAACATGCCGGCCTGATACAAGCTCAACTGGGGTTAGAGTCTGATACCACGAGAATTCAACGTTTAGTAGTCGCTCGTAATGTTATTTTCAAGCATTCTTTTTTGCAACCTCAATAAGTGTCATAATTTTATCATCATCAAGAATGCTGACTTTATTATGATTCTCTCGGCGCATTTGCTTTGCTACACGAAGTTGTCGTGGTTGCAGGGGATCTAAACATTCATGTGGGAAGGAGTGCATCTGGTTTTTAACGGACCCACGAAGGAAACGGGTATGGTGAACGAAATGCAGAAGGCAAAAGGATTTTAGAATTTGGTTTGGCAATGGATATGATTGTGACCAACACAGTGTTCAAGAAAAGAGACAGTCATATGGTAACATATGAGAGAGGAGCTGCTGAGACGCAAGTGGACAATATTTTGGTGAGGAAGAAGGACAGAAAGTGAGTCCATGATGAGAAAGTGATCCCAGGTGAAGAGATTGTGACCCAGCATATGCCAGTTGTATGTGATTTGAAGGTGAAGAAATTAAAGGAATTGAAAAGGAAGTTTACTCCAAGACGAAAGATCTGGAAATTGCATGACAAGCAAGTAAGAGAGGTTTTTGAGGACAAAGTAAATGAAATTGTGAATGCAAGTCCAACTGAAGCCAATGTCGAGAAGCAATGGAAACAGAAGAAAGATGCCATGTTGAGTCTACCAGGCATGTGTACGGAATATTATGACGTATGGTAGTGAAACATGGCCAGTGAAAGCTGAAGATCTGAGCTACATGTAACGAAATGACACGAGAATGATTCGGTGGATATGTAATGTAACCCTAAAGGACAGGCTAAACCCCATGGATCTCAGGAAAAGATTAAAGTTGGATAGCATCAGTGAGTGCATGCAGAAAAGACGGCTTCGTTGGTTTGGTCCTGAGGCCGAAAAAGACGACGATGAATTGGCGAAGAAGTGCATATCAATGAAAGTGGAAGGTGCTGTTATGAAAGCGAGACCAAAGAGAACACAAGACGAAGTAATCAAATCGGACTTGAAGCAAAAAGGTGTTACCAAAGATCTAGTAAAGGGCAGACAGATTGGCCTGTAAGTCCACTTTATTGAACCGTCCAACAGATGCCAGCATGTAAAATGGACATGAAACCGAATATGATGATGATGGTGATGGTGATGATGATGATGATGATGATGATGATGATGATGATGATGATTGACAGTGACTGGTTCTGCCTCAACTCAACTAGGCTGCACCTCCTCAGCTCTTCGCTTATCATAATAAACTGGACCTATGAAGCGGCGGTTAGCAGCCAAATATTCCTCTTTACTGCTACCCTTTTTCCATGTTTCTCTTTCAACCGGCCATTTACATCATCATCCCACTACCCTGTTTCCTTTCTCCACATTCCTTTTTTGGTTCATTGACAGGTACTCTCTACAACATGCAACTCACTGTCTTTAAGTGGGATCCAACAGCATTATCTCCCATGCTCTTTACTCTGTCGTTCAGGCATGTATCAAACCTATCATAAATAGTTTCATCTTTCACGTTCCAGATCGTCTCTTTGGCACAAACTCTTTCTGTCTACATTTTGCTTTCAGGATCTTCATATCTGAACCACCAGTTTATGCCAAACCACCCACTCCTCATTAGGTACCACTTTAAAATTACTAACAAGTTCAAGTTCTCGTTTTCTTACAGGAATAAAATCTATCTGGCTCATGTTCCCACCAGACTCGTTGGTAACGAGATGACGTTACCTCTTTACAAAATGGGAGTTCGATACTACTACGTTTTTAGCAACTGCAAGTTCCAAGATCCTTTCTCCTTTCACATTCCGATTTCCATAGCCACCACCACCAATACTAATGTGTCCATTAAAGTTAGCACAACAGTAAAGGATTTCAGAGTCACCTATCTTAGCTGCAGTTCCTGTAGTTCCCTGCAGAAAGAGTCTTCAACATCATCGCAAAGTCCAACTTGATTCAACATTTCGCGTGTTAACCCTAAAAACTCTAAAACTTTGACGTGATCGGGGACTAACGATCTTACTTGACTCACATCTGATTCCAAGCCCTACCGGAAGTGACAGCTTTAATCACTTGGTTTCCAGTCCCAATTTCACGACTTTTACTGATACCTGTCATAAGAAAAATCTGAAGCAAAATTTTACAGTTGGATGCCCTTCCTAACACTACCTCATGTATTTACAGCTGTCGAGGGATAGGTGTATTGCTTGTGGTACCATCACTAGAAGAAATACCATCATTAACCAAAGCTAAGGAGTTCGGTATAACTATCCCACTAAAAAAGTAACCAGAGCATACTCCATACACTGGTGGGTTATATATGCCACAGTTAACAGGGCCTAAGATCCTCTGGAGATATTTGTTGGTGTTACCTCATACTTTCTCTTTGATTCGAAAGAAGCTTAACCAACAAGGCAGTGGCATTCTAGTTTTCAGTGATGAAGACTCGCTGTTCAAGAGAACTCCTTTTGCCTGACAGTGTCCATGACATGCACGTGGGGTTGATTTGTCCGGTAGAAGCTAAATATGAACGCCAGGTCACCTAGTCGTTTTAATCACACGCCCATACCAGACCTTGAACTCCAAAACGTGAAACAAAAAATTTTTTAACATTAAAGCCAGAGAAAATTTATTTAATTCTCTGAGTAAAGAGCATATTCACATTAGGTGCTCATTTTCATTTTCAATACAAAGAAAAAGTCAAGTTAAATCACATGAAAAATTGCAGCAGCCTACAATAATTTCTCTCTTAAATAGACTAAAATCCAAAGTAAGGTAAAATAGTATCTTTGAAGAGAACCAATTTTGATAGCGGTGATGTCAGTTTGATCTGAAGAGTTCATTATATAATATATGGTGCAGGAAAACAAAATGGAAAGGTACTAAATCAAGGAAATATATCCCGTATTTATACTTTGTAAAAAAGTCAGGTATTCTAAACATCAAAACGTAATCAGGCAAAAAAAAATCCCAAAACGTTCTTAGTTACATTCATTAACCAATTTTAGGTGTACAATATTCAATTTTACACCCATACGATATTCAGGTAGTTATTCAAGTATTCTTGTGTTTAATTAGTCAAGAACAATTCTTTTTTAATAGTTAGGCATCATACAAGGCATAATGCCACTAAATGTATGGAGCTGTGAAGATATGACAGAAAAAAGAAAAAGAAGAACAGGGTTAAGCCACGAGGTAAGAATTAACCATAGACTTAAAAGCCTTCAAATCATTTGATGTAAAAAAGTACTCAGATCCCAAAGAGTTCCACAATCTTGCATTTCAAGAAAAAACTACAATTATTGAAATATTTATCACAACGTGGTAGAGCAATTGCATGTGAATAATGACGTTGAGAGAAGCCATTCACATGAGATGCAACAAGCTGTGCTGGTACTAGCGAAGAAAGCTCATCAGAACGCTTTCCACGATATTACCTTTCAAATTACCAATTAAATTACAAACACGTCTCTGAACACGATCTGGAAAATCAAAATAAGATAACGGAGCACTTGTCCAGAAATGGTAACAACACTTCATGCAAGGTTGCGTGGTAGACTTATATAAACGGCCCTAGGTGTACGGTTTTTTCCAGCACGATACAAAGTGCCAGCCTTTTTAGAAGCAGACTTGCCAATAGTTTAAATATAAGAACCCCCAAAAAGATATGGACCAATCATCCTCATTGATGAACATTCCTTAAGAGGAGAGGCCACCTCACCAGCGTACACTTCGGAATGATATTCCATAAATATTGGAGAGAGATAAGGACTCAGTCTTCTATTGAATGACACCAGTTGCGTTTCAGCTTTCTTTTAATGCGTGAAAGCCGCATTAAAAGAAACAAGCCACTTCCTCCTTCATCCTCTGGCACCCTAAAGGTCAAATGCTAAAGTTCCAGCAAATTTGGCTTGCTTCTGCTAAATTGTCTTGTGGTCCAAGCCAGCGTTCAGGGTAGTGTAATCATCAAAGATGTTGATAAACTAAAGTACATTACCAAGGAGATAATTGAGGTAAAAGAGGAACAGAGCTGGACCAAGAATAGAACCTTGGGAAACGCATACGTTATTAGAATGCTCATTAGATGTAATTTCATCCAACGTAACACGCATTTTACGATCAGAGAGAAAGGACTTGAGGATTCCAAAGACACTTCCACGAATACTATAAATAAGCCAGCGAGCCACACCTTGTCAAATGCCTTGGTAATATTAAGCAGACTTATTTATAAACCTTTGGATACGTTCCTTGATTACAGTCTAAAGGCACCAGTGTAGTGAGATCCTGCACTAAACATCAACAAAGAGACCCAAGCTCTGTAAGAATGCTACTAGTTCATGTTAATAATTCCTTCTAAGACCTTACTAATTACTGCAAGAAGAAGACTTACAGGTCGACACTTGAGAGGATAACATGGATCACATGCATTCTTGAAGACAGGAACAACATTAGAAACTTTACAAGATTCTGATAGGCAAAGGCTAAAATGCTTGGAAAGCAAAGAAGATGGCTCAGAAGCATACGTTTTCGAAACAACTACGGGAATCATACCTGGATCATTGGCTTTAGATTGATCAAGTCTATGAACAATCTATGCAACTGACCTTGGATTTAGGATGACAGAGTCCAAAATCGTATCAGTATGCGGCGGGAACTCTGGCAAAGAAATACCAGTGTCATTTAGGGAGGAATTGGTGGAAAACTATTTAGCAAAAGAGATCAACCTTCACACTTAGACTCTTGAGAAAATCGAACAACATCAAAGAGTAGAGGAATAACCGACTTGCCAGAATTCAAAGTACTATTGCATATCTTCAAGAAATTTATTTCATGCCTTTGAGTAAAAAAAAGACTCGGAGTTCCTAATAAAAGCGAGATTTAGCAACAGAAATCACCCTTTTACACGCCTTGCTAGCCTGCCAGAAAGAAGGCCACGATTCAGCAGTTTCATCACGTTGAAACTGAATATAGAAATGATTGCGATGAGCAATGGCGGAAGAAGAATTAGCACGGAAGAATGGAGGTGAATGAGGTTTGACTTTGCAATTACGACAAGATACAAATGGTTTATTTCAACTTGTACCCATCCGTGAATAAAGATGCAGCACCAGAGGCTGACTTGTTAAAAAACTGATTCCCATGGAAAGGCACCAAGAAAATAACGAAATGCATCCCAACCAGCCTGGCCAAATTCAACAGTCTTACGATGATATGGCTTGTCAACAAAGTTATAAAATATTTACCTTAATCTCAGCAGTGGCAACAGCATGATCAGAAGATTCAAAAGGATGTAAAGATCAAACTGTACACTTTATTGTATGTAACAAAAAAACTTGATTGTCAGCAAAGAGTAATGTTCAAAATAAGTTAATGTATCGGAACAGCAGCTCTGCCTTGAAGAACCAAAGGGATATTTGTCCTTAGCTGAAGCTATTATTGCCACGGTGACGCTACAGGTGCTTTGGTGTTTCTTTTCCCACACTACTGTCACTAAGGCTCTTTTTAGTTACTATTTAGCTATGTAGACACTAAGGCTTACGTAGCTTTTGCTTTTAACTTAAAATTGAGAAAAACAGAAGTTTCAGAAAACCTCTTCCAGGAATACGTGTAAACGTCATATTTTAACTGCCATCGGGCTACTTCAAGCTGGTCAGAAGATATTTCATGCTGCCTCCCAGGAAATGTACATTTTTTACATTATATGGGGCAATTATTTATTGGTACATTTACTTAAGTTTTAGTTGCTAATGGGGTACTGTTTTGTAAGGAAACTCATTCTTGAAGGTTCTTCAATTTAAAAAATAAGATACTGCAACATAAAATTGTAACCCACCTGTGGTCTCCGTTATCCCATGAAAAACTGTTGGCATCCAGAACATCTTTCAGCCGTGCTTTGTTACCAAAGAAAGTCGCAAGATCGGTAGATAATATGCAGTCTTTCACATAGCCAAGAATTTGCTTGTAATCGGATGATGTGAAATGCGCGAAAATGTTGTGCCCTTCATGCTGTAAAACGTAAAACGGCAATCTGATTTAAGCAGAAAAAACCAACCAAGATCAAGAAACAAATATTTTACATGCTGGCCACTGTCTGATATGAATTCAGGTGTTACCTTGTGGTAATGAAATTCTCAACAAGTCACTGTCACTCCAGTTTAAACAAATTGTTTCCAAAAAAACCTACGTTTAATTAGCTTGATCATTTCTCCAAAACCGAAGCAGGGTAAAATGAGAGGAAGCGTATGGAAGGAAGAAGAACAAAAGGCAAGAGAGAGAGAGAGAGGCATATCACAGTTTTGGCTACAGCTGCACCAGCTGCAGGTAAAACATACCAATATTAAAGACAAGCAGAGACATTTTATATGCAGCTCCAAAATACACACATTCAATTATCACTTTGTACAGAAAGATCGGTTCTCTGTAACATTAGAAGTGAAGTTGCACTGTTTACCCATCTATTATTTTCGAGTATCATAACTCAGTGCGATCCTGATCTGAGGCGAAATGACCTTTAAAACTTTCCTTTATTCACCATTTTATATCAGGATTCCAATCTAATTTGCTGGACTAAGTTTTCTTTACTATTCTTGCCGCTAACATAACATAACAAAACAAAACATAGCATAACATAACAACATAATATAATATAATATAATATAATATAATATAATATAATATAATATAATATAATATAATATAATATAATATAATATAATATAATATAATATAATATAATATAATATAATATAATATAATATAATATAATATAATATAATATAATATAATATAATATAATATAATATAATATAATATAATATAATATAATATAATATAATATAATATAATATAATATAATATAATATAATATAATATAATATAAAAAAGTAATGCTGCTGGGTATTACAGTAGTAGCCCCCTCTATATTTTCTTAAATTATTATATCCATTTCTTTGAGCAGATAATGAGCTCACATTACATTCAATTAAACTCTTAATGCTTATTGGGCTGGGAATGTATGTTTGCCCCCACTGGTTTTAAAGTGTTGCAGAGGTGAAACCTAAATGGAGGGAGGGGGTACTGATCAGTGTATCACTTACTTCTCGCTTTGTCTATTAACCAACATAATTATTTTTTTTAATGCTATGCTGATTCCCCTAAATAAAAATAGTACCATTCTCTTTCCCATTAGATAGTGAGCGAAACAAATAGTTTGGCCACTTGGGATGGCCGCTTGGGATGGCCATCTTGACTAAATTACGCATTTTAAACAGGCGCTTCCAAGGAATTAAATCATACTGCTGCTGTCATCATTCTTGTGCTTCCTTTTTCAATAAAATGTGTTTTTGACCTATTCAGAAAAATATTTTGTACACTGCAAACATCAATATTTGCATATGTTAGTTCATTTCGTTATTTTTTGTATTTATCGTTGCTTGACATAACTATGTACAATTTGATATCTGACAAAAGCCGGATGATTGAAACGTGAAAATATATTTGAGCCAAGTAAGAAGTTGCCTGTTTCTCTTGTAAGCTCCATTTCATACATGAATTGAATAAACCATGGTTTTCATGAAGTAAATTAAATGTTTATCATCACAGAACAAGGCGAGCCAATACACTCAATACTCGTCACAGTAACATAACTTATGTACTTTATATACTTCAAAAATGAACACGTATTTTCTAAATCAATATTAACCTTGAAATGAGATAACTGGTACATATAAACCTAGGTTAATACACCCACATATATTGCAATTTACAGCTTCACAAAATCAAAGTAGCAGTTATGCGATTGTTACTAACTATTCATCCCATATATGTCTAGGTAATTAAATAAAATAATTACTTTAGATTAAAATAAAACCCCGTAATAGAGTCAGGAAAACAAAGTGACCACATGGCAGATTGCACTCTGAAGGGATCTTTAAATTGATTTTGAGCCTTAACTGCTATGGTCTTTCTTTACCTACTGTCCTTGTCATTATCTTCTTCTCCTTCCAGCCTTGTCCAACTTCACGTCGGGTCAGCCGCTCGGCACCCCCTTCTCCACTCTCCGCGGCCTTCCCACATTCCAGCTCGTAGTTCCACGTCCTTCATATCTCTTTCCACGCTATCCCTCCAACGCATCTTCTGCCGTGCTCTACTTATTCGCCCCTCCACCTTTGCCTGGAATACTCGCTTCATGACGTTGTCATAATCTCTGCGCATCACATGCCCCATCCATCTTAGTCTAGCTTTTCTTGCTTTTTCTTTGATGTTGACTACTTTTGTAAACCTTCTCACATCTTCATTCATCCGATGTTCCCGCAAGGAGATAGCGCAAAGCTATCTCAACATTCGCATCTCTGTGGTCTCAAGCAACCTCTCTTCTGCCCTTCTAACTGCCAACGACTCCATTCCATACAGCATCACTGGCCGAATAACACTCTTGTAGATCTTGACCTTAAGTCTAACTGACATTCATTTGTCAAAAACGA
>RDPX01000059.1:1960363-2039562 GCA_003991215.1 Morbakka virulenta | reverse complement strand
TAGATAGATAGATAGATAGATAGATAGATAGATAGATAGATAGATAGATAGATAGATAGATAGATAGATAGATAGAGAAATAAATATACCTGCAATATTGTAATGGTCTGGTTGAAATGATGATGTTCTAATGTGGATGTCGTATACACAGCAGCCAAAGGGGTGCTCTCACTTTTCATCCAGTCGTTGTTTTTGCCACGATGGTCCAAATCATGACACAAACATGCAACAAAAAGTGAAACAGCCTGTCAAAGTAAACAAAATAATCAATGAAAATAAGAAACACAAATAAATACAATGCAAAAAACTCTGCATACGCCAACCATTTTATCGGATAGCATGCAAAGAAAAAACTTTATTGAAGTTTACTACTCTTTCCATCAGGATGAGCCTTAGTAGTATCCTATCAAAAAAGCAGGATCGACCTTTAATTCCGGGACGGTGAGCTTAACTGCTTTGACGTTAGCTCCGTCGATGGTCGCTGCACGAGACGTTTTACGGCAAAGATTGTTGATCACTAGTGGTTTTCGTCTTGTTGAAACAGTAACAAGAGATTAGAAAGGTAGCGACCTATTATCCAGTTTCTCAATAAAGCAAAATTAACATAGTATAAACAGCATATTGTTTAATGCTATTATATTTGATATTTTCCTAGTTACATCACATAAATTTACATTACAACGTCTATAATTGGTATTAAAAGTTCACATATAAAGTAAGAATAACAAAGCAACACTCAAGACAAGGAAACAAAGCATGAACAATGCTTTGGTAAATTGACACATTTAAGCAGTGTTTTCATGGTCCCAGGTATACAAATTACTCATAATCCTCCTGTCAAAAATTTCAATATGTTTAAGAGCTCCGACACAGTTAAAGACTTCAAACCAACTTAAACCAATAAAGAGTATTACAACCAAATATTTTAAACTAGTTTACAACCCCTAAACTACATTCTCACATCTGGCCAAATTATTGTCACAAATATTGTGCCACTTTTACATAATTCATGATAGGAAAAACATACCTGTTGGTCAAAATGAATTATGCAGAGCATTTATTTTTTTGAAGCAGTATTGAGCTTTAATATGTACGGTAACGCTACGTCCAAACATACCTCGATATCAGGAACATGTCCATTAGATTTCTTCAGACATGAGTACATACAATGGGCCACAGAAAATGCGTGAGTCCAGTTATGGTAAGGGACACGGCGGTAATTCTTCCTAACAGTCAGTACAAATCTTGTAAGGACATCTGGATCAAACCTTTATACAGAAACATAAGAAAAAAGTGAGTAAAAACGAAAAGCAGTAATGACGACTAGTAAGCATCTCGAACCTTGTAATCCATGCTTCGTGTACTTCATATGTGCATTTATATTCCGCATTCCAGGCATTTTATCAAGAAGCAAAGTTAAAAATGGGAATAACAGAACAAAAGGCAAGTCTGCCAAAAAGGGTGAATTAACTGGGCATGATGAAAGCAACTTCATGGAGCTTTATGTGGCAATCTGTAGTGGGGAAGAGAATATGTCAAGTGAAAGGAATCAGAATAGGAATAATAGTTTTTAGAAAAGGTAATCACTAACAATGACGATTGAAACAGAATTTAGGTTTCTCGACAGTGTGACCAAGACGGCTGTGAAATGGATATACGGGCGAAAAGAAACTCGCATCTGATGATACAGGAAGACATCTTTAACATTATTTTTCGTTGGATATTACCCACCGAATTGATTATTAAAATGTGATACCCCCAATCATATTGTACCAGGTAGATAGTTGGGCGCTGAAGGAGAAGAAGAACTGCTGTTAATGAGGATCGAATTAGGTTTGTTACGGCCGGTTCTTGAAATTCCACTGCAACTCTCTAATTCCTCAAGAGGAATTAGAGAGTTGCAGTGGAAAATATTGGAGAGATAAAATGGTTGGAAGCCTCTGCTGGATCGATTATCCCACAAAAAGAGAATAAGTGCATCAAACACAAAGACCAAGCGTTTCCACTCTTTGGGAGAGGAAGTGACATTTGGGATGATGACACAGAGACATCCAAGAAAAGATAACAGGACGACTGTTGATGACGAAACGTATGTACAGTACATGCTTGGGGTTGGATCATAAGTAATGCTTCTGGCTAGCTACTACTACTACTACTACTACTACTACTACTACTACTACTACTACTACTACTACTACTACTACTACTACTACTACTACTACTACGACTACCACTACTACTACTGCTACTGGTGCTGCTCCTGCTAATGATGATGATAATAATAATAATAATAATAATAAGTAGTAGTAGTAGTAATAGTAGTAGTAGTAGTAGTAGTAGTAGTAGTAGTAGTAGTAGTAGTAGTAGTAGTAGTAGTAGTAGTAGTAGTAGTAGTAGTAATAATAATAATAATAAAATCCCTAAAATCTGAGGCCTGAAAGACAAGCAAGGAATCTAAGAATCATTAGTTGAACACCTGACATTAAAAAAACCCACAATTTTCTAAAAACTTCTTAAAGCGCTTTTAATTGCATTATGGCCCATGACGTTTTTTTTACAAAATATTACCACCATCTCTGCAAAGAAAGGAAATGGCAACCATTCCAGCAATGGCTCAGTCGTAGTCATATTGCCCATGGTGACTTAATTAACACCTTGCAATGTGTAACTAATTTCATTTTTNTTTTTCTGAAACTCATAGACTTATTATAAACAAATAAAAATACACAAAAAATAATGTTTATTGATATAATTAAAAGTCTGTTTGTGTGTGTGTGTGTGTGTGTGTGTGTGTGTGTGTGTGTGTGTGTGTGTGCATGCAAGGATGCGTGCCTGAGTGTTTTCGAATGGAACAACACACTGGACAACATATGATGTTAAATTTAGTGTCAGGGGCCATTGCAGCTCTGCCCTGAACATAGGCTATGTTATGTTTTTCATATAAACGTTGAACCGGCTGCTAGAACCAAAAGTGGCCTATGCGGGCCGGTTAAAAAAACCAACAACCTGCAATCGAAAAATAAATTTAACTTTGTAAGGAGGAAACCCTGAACGTGACGTTAGGATAATGCAGTCCTGCACTTAGCATAGCCTATATTATTTTTCGATATTGCTGGGGCAGCTGCCGTGCCCTCCAAAGGTTATGTAGGCCTGTCATCAAAGATAACGAGTTATATAATCGAAAAAGAATGCAGGAAGAGAGAACTTCAATTGAAAATTGAATGTAAACAGCCAACTGAAAAAGCTCAAATTTGGGGTTAGAGTAATATAACACCTTGTTTTCAAAAAAGGCTTTGTTGATTTTTGATATCAGCGATAAGACGGATAAAATGGGCACCCCTGAGGTTAAAACGAGTAAAGTGGATCTATTTTCAAAGAAAAATCCCAAGACACAGTTGATGGTAGTATTGATTTAATGATTTTTCGTTTTAAAACATTCAGGAAACAAAGTAGTTCAGAGGACTCAAAATATGGGGGCTGATCAAGTCAAATTACGATTTGACTTGACATATTTAGAGTGAGAGCAATGACTCAATGCGCCGAGTATCTCTGCCAGTGTGTATTTAAACCGAACAAATGCAAAATACGCAAGCATTGATCATATAATAATACAAAACAAAAAGAATAGTTGGGGTGACAATGATAAAAAAAATTCCGATTGGAAAAAACTTAAACCGCTGTGCATAAAAGCAAAGAAATAATCTATACAACATAAATATAGTCTCCAATTATTCTTTAATCATAATTTGGCTCGGAAGCTTTAAAACGGGTGTTGGTTATGACATTTTGATTGTTTACCTTTCAAAGTTAAAAATATCTGTAAACATGAAAATTGCCATCTTGGCCATTTGGATGCCATTAAAGTCATAACAGTTGAATTCAAATCTAAGAAAAAAAACCCAACAGAAAATACATAATTACAGATATGAAAAGAAAATATCCTAAACGCAAGAATTAAAGTTACCATATAATGGATAGAGTCCTGTTTCGAGGATTAAAGTCGCAAAACCCAACTTTCTCCTTTTCCACCAATACAGTCAATTTCTTTCTCCCGGTAATTTATTATTCTCTGAAATTATACTTTTCATTCGATAATTGTTTTCCAAATTAATATATAACATAGTCTACATACAAACAAGGTATCCATATTGCTGATAATACGTCAGCTGGAGGTAAATGACTATTACAAAATATGCCACTGTTTACATCACACACCGCATTATGGTGCACAAGCTGCTGCCAAAGCAATCCTCACAAAATCAGTAAAAGAATATTATTTAGTAAAGATAAATGGATCAACCCCCCCTTGAATAATGCCAGCTTTATCCAACAAGGCTTAAGAGATAGTACAGAGTAATGCCACTTTCTTCGATTATAAACAGCACGCAGCTGCACCTAATGAATGTTTATGTCTGTAAAGCTTTATGAACAACAAAAATTCAATAAAAATCACACAGACAAGATGTTGAAATAAGTAGGTCCATTTCTGGCCAGTGAGATGGATCTGGTATCGTAAACCAAGTTGTCTACGCAAATGTCCTGAACATTTATCTGTAAACGCATGTTGCACAAATCTATGCCTTACAAATTCCAAATGGCTGGTACATTAAGCGCATTATTAAATGTGTCAGAAAAGTTGCGAGGCTTAGCGATTAATAAGCTACACAGAAAAGAAATCAATTCACATTTCAATAATACAAACATCAAGTTTGGAATGGATACCTCAAATCTATATGCCTAAAATAAATAACAGCAGTAGGGGTGTTTTATATGCACTTTGTTGCCTGGTATTTTTTCCAACCTGTTTAACGTGCAATCAATTTTAGCAATACTCAACTGGATTCAAAACCACTTCCGGATCAATAATCTCGATAACCATATTTTTGCAATTAAAAAGCGTAGATCAAGAATTGGCCAAGAAATTTAGGGCACAATAAACCGTCCAGTGGCACAGCAAGAATCCGAAAAAATCTGTGAGCTAGCGTTTCAAACGTTTTGTACAAAAAAATATGTGACCTCCCAAAATGCCTCTAGAAATAGTAAAAATTGTGCATAGACCATCGACTACAATGAAAAAAGCTGTTAAAAAGTATAATTTCCTCTGATAGTTACACTTCTGTGTTGACTTCGCGTCCGATTTGATTCGTTTAACCATGATTTTCAAAATACGCAGAATAAGTTTACTCTAAGTCAAGCAAAATTAAAGTGTTCAGTTATACTGAGTTATCCTGCAGACAGGAACATCTCCAATCCATTTTAAAATACCTGGTATACCAGCATTGTGGTGTGCTGGAATATCTCTGTCTGAAAAAAGCGGGTTGATCCAGGAGAGCTGCTTTAAACACATTTATACTGACAACTTACAAAAAGATCTATCCCTAACTTTTTCTCAGGCAGAGATCGGAAGCCTGAATTTTTTAAACGTAAAAAACCCTATGTTCCTATGATACAAAGATTTCATAATTGAGAAAGGAAAAGAAAATGTAAGGGCGAGGTGAAATGCGTTCAAAATGAAATTCAGCCAAAGGTGACCAGTGCCAGATAATACTGCTCTACAGTACTTACAAGCATTATTAAAATGTCAGTCGCAAGTCGACATTATGCTTGTTAGGATATTAAGACATGCAAAGAAAGGTACAGAATTTGGCCCATCGTTTGATAACCGTTTTTAATGCAAAGGTTTAAAAGGAGCCAACAAATTTAAAAAGAAAATACAGGTAATAAAGTAATAAGTACAACAGTGTCAGTCTTAAATAGAATAAGGGACGATTAGCGGTTTTCATTCAAAAAAGGTGACAGTTACGTTTTTTTGTGTCTATTTGAAGAACAGCTTGAAACCACTTCTCAGTTATTTCTTGGACGTTTTTCAGCTTCAATGGTTTTGCGGCAGGTGCATAAACCTGATATTATTCATAGTGTAAAGAATGGGTTTCTTAAACTATATACTTTTGGTCCAACAAGGTTTCTTTTTAACAAGTTAGCTAAGAGACCGTAAAATGAGTTATTCTTCCCAGAGCCAAAAGATTTCATAACAATATTTACATGAATAAAGGATCAAAAGTAATGACGATTTGGCAAACAACTGTATACCTTTGTCTTTGCAAAATGCAAATGTCTTTGCAAAATGCTAAAGTGTCATGGACGCGTGGTCTGTTGTTTATTCCGTTTTTGTTCTTTTGAAATTTAATATTATGTTAATGGGGTGAAAAACGTTCTATTAATATGGTGATTTGTGAACGGCATGCAACTTATCTTAGTGAGTATGGTGTTAAGACATCCTATGCCAGAGTTATCCGTTACCATGTCAACTAAGGTTGGGGTAAGATTGTTTTATTATCCCTGAAAACTAAAAAAAAGCCCAAAACAGCAACAGAATCCATGGCAAGGGATACAACATTCATCTGTCGGTTTCTATTGGCAACTACAAAATCTTAATCAGAACCGACACTTTTACTCTCCCAGACAATAGACGCCACAATTTAATCTTGTTTACAAAACACGTGTTTTGACGATACCTTTCGATTGTTGGAATAACCTTTTCAATATCACTCCTTCGCAACTGGGTAAGCTCATCTTCACTGCACATACTGTGATACGACAAGACCTCTAGAGCAACCTGAAAAAAGAGGATGGATTTTATTAACTGATGCAGAATGTTTTTTGCGCATTGTAGTGAGTGGTTGGGTGTCGACAGTGAAGGGGAAGTGTCATCTTACTGTTATGTAGAATAACAGAAACTGCGAACTTCGTCTGTTTCTCAAAAAGGGCACACTGCAACCGAACGTTATACAGCAAGATAAACTTTGATGCTGTTACTTGCAATTCGGCGATCATTGTTTAATTTCTTATTTTATTATTTTTATTAATAATAATTTGAAATATACTGAACCTTTTAAGTGACATAGCTTTACATTATCCTCCAACCTGTTGTACTAGTTTCTTTCACAAACAAGTACTCTTTCAATTCGTGGTAAAGAGTCTAAATACCAGATTAAAACAATGTTTTATTTTATTTCTAGTAATATCTGGAAATGGTCTTCAAAAGCTGATTTTAACAAACATTCCAAAATAGGACATTCAATTGGTAAATATTTATTTGGTGGTCTAGAAACATGTTATAACAAGTTTGCAAAAATTTTGATTCACATGGTGGTCATATTCAAAACCAAGAACTTGAAGGGATTCCTAACAAAACGTTTTCTTCAATTGTTATTTGACAGACTATTTATTTTCACTTCCCTTGTACTTCGCATCACAGAGAAGCATTTGGAAAGCATAGACCATTCAAATGTATGTATTTATTATTTATTAAAGGAGAAAACAAATGTATTAAAAAAACCCAAAGCAAAATATAATTGCAGTCAAACCTTGTACTTTTGCTCTGATCTTCGTATCTTGTCGTAAAGCTAAAAGGAAGTAAAAAAAAGTTAATTGTATCACTTGGTGTTCCAGTTTGCAATTTGTAAATACAGACACAGCTTTCGAGTGGGGGTGGGAAACTAGCAAAAAGATGTAAATCGTCAAAAATTAGTTCTTTTCTGTGAAGTATGTCAAGATGTTCCACATAATGGGACAAAATGTAGTCTTCGCAGCTTCATTAAACAGTTGACAGTGACAAGAATTTCAGATCAATATGGTTATAGTGATGTCAAACATTGTTACATTACACTTTAAACAGAAAAAAAAGTTATTCATACCTTAGCATGATGTAGAGCAAGTCCGCAATAAACAGCGAAGGTTTGAAATGCTTTTTCGTCTAGGTAACGAGAAACATACCATGATACTTCTAACGGTCGGACAATATTTTCCATCAGAAACGGTCACACAAGAATTTTAGCATAACGAATCAAGCTAACTCACTGATCTCTCACATTATCTCCTTTGTTTTCTTTAAAATGTAATTAAATACACACTGTCCATCCATCTGGCTCTAATAAATCAATTTTCACAATGCAGGAATTGGTTAGCGGTATATGCAAAATTCATTAGCTTTTACCAGTGTTAATGTACTGTAAAATTATTGAAGGAATAATAAATAAAGGGTCTATATCAAAATGATTCAGGGAAATGGCTAGCTTATTTCTGTACTTACATTGGAGACTGGGATATTTAATACTATTATCGTAAATACAAAAAGTAAGTTGCGAATCTGCTTTTTCTTTCTATAATATGTAAAATCTAGTACATTTAATTTTGTAAACCAAGTTTGCTCAAAATAATAAAAAAAGTACTTTTCGGGAAATTTTATGCGAACAGTTTTCTCTCGAGGTCAAGAGTTATAATTTATTGGGAATATGTTTTGGTCGCTCTCTACTTAATTTAGTTAGCACAGGAAAGATTGAGGGAAAAAGAGCTCGTGGCAGACAGCGAGAAGGCCATATGGCTAGCATGAGGAGAAAAATTGGTCAATCTTGGTCAGGAAGTGAAATCATCCAACATACAAAGGACAGAGACATTTGGGGGACTATGATCGTCAACGTCCATAGACTGGACACGTAGATAAATAGATACTAAGGTAATAATAAAAATTAAATTCACATCTTAAATAGTCATTTTTGTGGCCAGTTATTTAGTCCAAAGTATATTCATATTTAAAAAGGCATACACTACTTTTGAAATTGCCTAACGGCCAATTGCTATTGTTAGGGTGATGATAGGTAAAGAGTAAGACGTCCAACTTTCATTATTTACCAAGTAAACGACCAATTGTTTAGAAGTAAAAGTGTAACATCCCACTTACTTCAAATGGGTGAATAATTTGCATCGTAATTATTTGAAAATACTTGATGACATGCTTAGACTTCTTAGAGAGTCTTAGAGACTCTTGTCCTTGTTGTTTAGCAAATTCCCTGTTTTGTCGCAAATTTCCACATCATGATGGCTTTTTTAACCGTCACATATCATCAATAGTGATTTATCTATTAAAATGTCCTCTGTAGTGTTAGCAGGAAATTCCCAAATCGTGATGGTTTTCTCAACTCTATTACGCTTTTTACTCAATACATCTGATTATAATTAAAGACAAATCCCCAAATGTTGATGGATTTTTTAACCCCTAATATGCCGCCTACTCTACACATGTACACTCAACAGAAAATTCCCAAATCATGAGAGATGTTTTAATCCCTAATATGTCGTCTCTGGTAAAGTTTGCCTGTAGTAAGTGTAAATTAAACATTTTGCCCACCTCCCTCTTCATTATTCTACTCGCCATTAACTTTGTTGACGCGAGTTTCAACAACGCACCACTGAAAAAGTTTGTGTCTCTCGACAGACGTGCTCCCAATGTCAATGTATCCGCATCACCTATAGACTGCAAATAAATTATCGATGCTCATATCCAGTCCCTTGTAGCTACATCCCCAAATAAAAAATTGGTCATAAAACTTTTCATATTTATTTCGTAGAAAGCCTACATTAAAAACGAATGAGAAATAGTAGGTGTTTTCTGAAACTGTCAGCAATTAAACTCGTAACGGTAGAGTAAAGCTGATACACAGTCTTGAAAATTAATTATTCAACAAACTCCTAGAGACATTAGGTTCTTTGTTACCTCCTTTAAAATACTAATAGCAATTATAATTTTTTTTATATTTCCTGGTGCGGATGGTTCGCTACGGAGACTTCTAAACGCATTATTTATGTTGTCTTTTAGATTCTCTTCACGCATATACAACTTTTTCGTAATGTACCTATACATCTACATGTGTGTATTAAAAAACTGACTTTTTGCAGGCTGTAATAGTATTTCTTGATAAAAAAATACAAATAAATAAATAATACAAATATATGGGTTTCTCATAGCAATAAATTCCATGTGATTTACAGTTCCTTTAAAGTGGAATACAAAAATAAACAAAAAAGGGAGGCAGTTTGAATAGGAGGGCCGCAAACCCCTAAAATAAGGATAAATCACAGGTCCCTCACTGCAGGTATGAGATCAATGTTATTAATCCTATGCACAAGAAGGCCAACAAATCACTGGGCCTTTTCACTGTTCCCCACCTAAAACAGTTTCTTTCATTTTACTTTGGTGTGCAGTGCACTCAGAGATCTTGTTATGGTATTAAAGTAGCTTAAAAATAAATGGGACTTTTTCCCTCAGAAGGAAAGAGATGGCAATGGCCAAATCGAATGCTTAATCTCTGTGTTACAAGTTTGCAAAACGCTACTGGTTAAAACTGGAAGTCGTCGTCCATAAACTGATTCTCTTTATGAAGGAGTTGGTGTCACACAGTTGCAGAAATGAATCATGGCTTGTCAACATGTAAAGAGAAAGGAAGTTTTTGGTAACGGGCTAAAAATCGGGGCTTTCCTATTGAATGGAATGGACCACGAAGATCGTCCTGTTATCTTAATTTCCCCGAAACGTCAACCATCAGAACAATGTAAAACAGTTAGGGAAGGAATGGTAAGTGATACTGGTTGCAAAATTCTACATGGGAGAACATGTGTCATAGTCATATTCTGCACATCTGATAGACAAATTCATTACCAAACACCATTCCTAACATGAGTGAAAAACAGTCCAATTCGTTAACGACAGAGCTGGTCCCACAGCCAAGTTGTCAATCAGTGCTGTTATTATTGCGGATCCAACGAAAGAATAATGGGAATTAAAAACTTAGTACAGCGTTGTGCATGCCATAACATACAAACTTTTCTATAAACTCGTGTGGGAAGAAAATTTACAATACCAGAGCATGTATAACACGATTGGGAATTAACGTATGATACAGAAAGGTTTATTGACATCTCTTACCCGCTGCTGTGAAAATTCCAGACTTTTTATTCACCATCTGAACTACCCCAATGATACTAAAACAAACACAAAACGTCGGTGGTGAAATGAAAAATAAAAATAATAATACACAGTCACCAAAATTCAGCAGGAAATACATCGTACACAAAAACATGGCATTTTATGATTTTTCGCAACTGAAAGCTGCCACCGATGGTTATTTTACAACTGTGCTTGTGATCAATCAAAACGATTCGGAGCTAATCAACAAAGTGTAAAATTCAAAAAAGTCTATTTCTTACTTTCCTCTTATAAAGATTGGCATGCACAATAAAGTCCTCGTTGTATATCCTGTCTGCACATCGATATCTCTACAACAAAACATAATAAATGAAAATTAAAAAAGAATATGTAATATGTTTATGTACTAATATATATCGTAAACATTTCTATATTTGAGTATAGTGCTTATCATATACAGTACAACCTTGAAAACATTACCATTCATGGGTCACTCGTACACTGATCGTGTTTCTGAGTTGAATCGGTTGGTGCAGGTGACCTCACAGCTGACCACCCGTTCTTGTGAAGGGCAAGGAAACAGGGAACAAATGTTAAATATCAGAAATATGATTCGAACCTGTGTGAATATAACATGCCTTTGAACACAGGTTTCATTGATAGTCCAAGGCATTTGATTGTGTCAGTTACCAGCTGTGGATGACAATGGTGTGTAAGACCATGTTAAAAATCTCTATTTACCCCACCTTGCACAACTCATTGTCAACCTATATTTCAAACAGAAATTGGCAGTGAGAGCATCCAGGGGTAAGACTGAATGGTTTCAGATCAGAATGAGATGCGTCAATGTCGTATCAGCTCTCCTCGTTCCTGTAATATTTATGCTAAGGATATAATGTGGAAAACTCTTAGATTACTTTCATGAGCCCCCCATAAAGGTGAAGAAAGCATCAGCAATTTAAAATTTTCCAGTGACACTATCATCCTGTCGCTAAGTAAAGAGAAGATTCCTTTCTGCACTGCAATAGCAAAAGGTGTCGTAAAAGATGTGAACCATTTGTAAAGGAGTGTGTGTGTGTGCGCGTGTGCGTGTGTGTGTGTGTGTGTGTGTGTGTGTGTGCTGGTGTATGGGGAGGGGCATAGGGACTGTTCTGACGTTTAAAGACAACTGTGGACTCCGTGTAGTATCAAAATACATTTTGTTTTTTATTACAAAAATGGCGTAAAGTCATCGTTGCATAGCAAAGCTTTAAAATATTCAAGACATGGCTTAAGGCAAAGGAATCGATGGTACATGGTTTGATGGAGAGAGTCATCCATGGTAAGTACATATTGTGAACTTTATAAATTTTTTTTTCTAAACTCAACATTCATACATAAGTAGATGCTTAAAAAATGATGATCCACCAAGGAACGACTTTCCAGGTGATAACTGCTTTTTGCAAGTTTATTGGTATTTAACCTACCTAATTAACAAATTTTTCGACCTGTCCGATTGCTCTTTAATATAAATACGGTGATATAAGAGGCACCGAATTTGGTAGCGACATAGATTTGTTCAACAAACTCAACTTAAAGCTCGCAAATGACAATGGTTTTGTCGTTTACGTTTTTAGGCCATCTTGATTTTCTTTTATTGCTTTAAGCTAGCTATAGTAGATCAAGGTGATCTCATTTACCGTGTTGTTGGCAGCTTCAACCGACACAACAGTGCAGTTGAACATTCTGCCCTCAGAAAAACTGGAATGCTTTCGTCTATCTGCTGAATATTTATGTTCAAAATTTGAGGTTAAACTGGGAAATTTCCTTGCATAACGTGGGCTGTAGTTCGTCAGGTTGGTTTCTTTTATAGACGAAGATTCGGAGCGTTTTCGCATTCTTTCTCTGAGTTAAACTGTACTACATCTGATAATGCCCTGATATTTCTGAAAGTAGACAAAAATCTTTAATGACTGGGCCTGTCCCTTTGTGGATGCAGTCTTAAACCACTACACCTCCTGCTCACAAAGGAACTAACAAATAAACATAAAAACTAATGTAAAACGTCAGTCAAGTACATCCAGAAAAAAAAATTTGCGATAACCTTTCACTTTTCTGCCAGGCATTTCTCAGCTATCTCGAAGTAAAATAAACAAACCGTTAACTGATGTGAATATGGTCACCATGGATTCATAAGTTAAAAACTAATCCAAGTAAATTTTTTGCGAGGAAAAAAGAACTTTAGGTGCAGTAGCACTATAACGAAAAATTCTTTCTTCTTCTACAAAGGATGTCTTGCCTGCCAAAAAGTATTGTTGTGAATGAGTTTAAGTACCGCTGTGTTGTCAGGTACGTAGTGCGTACATCCTTTAAACTGATAGATAGAATAAAACAGCACGTGTCCAGTGTTTCTAGGAAAAAATCCCGTGTTTGTCGAGTTCACTTAAAAAGACAATGCAAGGGTACAAGCAAAATTGTGAATTCTGATTCTGCTATAGCAGAGCGTTTGTTGCTAAAGCACAAATGCAGTTAAAATTTCGAGATGAGTCAGTTCAAAATAATTGGTTGACCTAGGTCTACATTTCTTTAGGAACATTAAAGTCAATTCATATTCAACTTTTATCTCCTCCTCTTTGCAAACAAAAAGAATTTGTTTATAGTTTACAATTGTTTTAGAAAGTCAGTCACCGAAAATGCCGTATTTTCCTTGGCCTATCACACAAAAAGGTGGCGCGCTATCTCAGTCGTCTCTTTGTTTTTGGTATTGGATTTGAGAAAACACTTGCTTTCAGCTTTCTTATTTTGGCGCCTTTGGTCCAGTCGAGTACCAGTGAAATCGGTATCGACCAAATTGAACGTAATTTTAATAACAATTTTCAAATTAATCTTCGTAAATCAAAGGTATCACTGGTGCTCTATTCAATCCCGTCCCTGTTCGAGCCATAAATCAACAATACACCTGCAACTTCCGTCTGACGAATAAAAATGTCAATGTATTGTATTCTATTCAGTATTATATTGAGTAATTAGAGAGGATTCTGTTAGGCTTAAATTTCAAATTACCAAAAGGCACATCATAATTCAATTAAAAAATACATTGAAATACCTGTTAAATCTTGGTTCACTGTATGCATCTGTAATATTCAGTGTTTCACCTGTGGTTGCTACATGTCCTGCCACACCTTTATTTTTCGGAAATCTAAAATAAGTAAATTTCAGCTGGTTAATAAAATGCAAATTCCTCTTCTGTAAAAAAATACACATTATTTATCACAAGCTATAGTTCATTCATTACGCTTTATTTCATCAATAGGTATCATGCCACACCATGCTATAAAACACTGCATTAAGAAGTACAGGCATATCAATGCACACAGTAGTTTACTCAGCTACGCTATGCTAAGCTCTTAAAATATATTAGAAATTTATGTGCAAGCATAATGAGATACAAGTGTATCTACTTTCCACATAGCTCCATGCTCCGAGCAAAATGTTTTATATTGGGCAATGTTACCCTTGTACTATACATATTTTACTTTGTAGTACTGTAAAGTACAGAAATTTATAACATAAAGTATGAGCCGTTAAATACATAGGTTTTTCTGATTTAAGTAAAGAGGACCCCTTTTCAAGTTACTCGTTCTTTTCATCTGTTGTACGAAAGGGTGTTTAAAAAAGGATACATTGTAACTTATGTAACAATGTTGTTTTTCGGATTTCTCACAGCGTTACTGATGCATTTTCCAAAGTTGTTACGCGATGGGAGAACATCTTTGTTGTCAACATAATATATGACAGCACAGCACAAAAGCATAATAAAAACCCATATGACCCTTTGGAATAACGAAACCCAAGATTACTTACATAAAAGTAACAAATTAGATGTACCAACGATAAAGAAATGAAAAAGGGAAAAGAAAATGAAATAAAAAAATCAAATTAGAAAAAAAGCCATATTACCTTGAAAGTATGCTAACATTGGATGTCTGATGTGGCAAAGGCATAAAAGTACCCATTACTAAGGCAAAAGCACTATTGGTAAACACTGTTTCTCTTTTAACATACACATCTAAGTACCCAGCAAAACTCGCAAAAACTGTCAAAATATTTGGTCCCAACTCGGTGGTTAAGCATGGAAGGTATCTAATTGTATAAAGACATAATTGAGGTTTTACAAGGGGTTAACGTGACGAAAAATGGGATTTTAAACCGGGTAAATTCGCTAAGAAAATTACTTAAGATAGCAAGTCCAAGAAAATTAAATTTTGGGGTCATCGACGAAAGATTAATTTGGATCTTGTAAAAGAAATGTCTTAGTACAGGTCGAAAAACAATTTCTTGTATGCAGCACATAACATATAAAGAGAGGGGCATGATAGTCCATGTCCTTCCACCCGGCTCATCAAAATAATGACAAACAACTCAACAAAACCATCAAAAGTGATAAAGTGGATTTTCTGGCAAAAGCAACCAAATTACCTTATTTCTTTTTGCAATTTTGTATCCAATCCTGTTCCGATGTCAAAAATTCGTGCATACAATTCATTTGTTCTGGTATCCACAAGGAACAACGAAGTACGGTCTGCATCAACTAGGGTTTGTGCAAAGTTCTAATAAACAAGTGAGATAAAAAAATACGTACATGAAGTTTTAGAGCACCAAAAATTGCTTTGTAATATCAAGAGTCGTCAACACCTATGGTAACAAAATCTACAAAAACAATGGTCAATTTTTAGATGATTTGATATTGTTTTCTGAAAGGACCTGAAAAATATTCCCACCAAAAAAAATCCCCAAAAATACCTGCCAAAGGAACAAAACATTTTCCAACGCAACAAGTTGAAAAAAACCCCCAATGTTGTTATATGGTTATGTACACTCTAGCACTCCCAAACGGCAAGATACAAGCAAAGATGAAACAAACTTTTTTCCATTTATGACGTCATAAATGTAGGAATCAACTGTTTTCTAAACTTGGGAAAACGTCCTGCACAACAACAATCCTGAAACACATAACTGCATAAAAATTTTGCGAAAGCAAAGGACATTAGTTGAAAAGCCTTTTTCCAGGGTTTGGTATGGGGATACTCGCTAGCTCCTTTCTGAAATGTTAGCAGTCTTTTCCGTGTATTTTTCAGAGAAAAAATGAAGCAAATTTTAAATAGCTCAGTTTATTTACTTGAACATTTTTACGTTCATCATCCAACACAAAGTTACAAATATATCAACTGCTATTTTGCCTGCTTTTAGTATAAATGATACGCGTAATCACGGCAAAGTCCAGTAATTATAGGACCCCATATGACTCAGCAGTCTGCTTATTTATCCACAGCTTTTGGTTGCATGCTTCACAAAAAATGTATCTGAACCAAAGATTGTTAACGGCTGCTTTTCATTTCCTTACTCTCCTCCTTAACCCTCTTTTCTTGGTAATAGCGTGCCCACATTCCTTTCATCACACGGTCAATGCCCTTTTCAAAAATGCTGCTGTGTTGTACATATTACTCAGCCATTTACCCTCATCCAATCAATCATCATGTTCAACATTTTTCTTGCGCTATAAAGAGGCTCACTTAAGAGAATTTCTTAAGAAATCGGACCTCTGTTCATTCTTTTACTATCTCCTAGTTATCTAAGCAGTTTGCATATAACCACACTATCAGTGTAAGTTGCTTTTGTGTAGTAAAGAACCATTGTATAGCTGGTATCTTGTCTTGCCATTAAACTTTCTAATACTTTTTATGAGAATCTATTGTAAAAGCTAATGCAGCTTTTAACATTCTTCGTCTTTCATACAGCAAAGAAGGAGCACTAAAATTGCAATGGATGCGAATTTGTACAATGTTTGACAGCTTATAATTTTACCAAGTCGTTTCATCAGTAGGCAAACGTTGCTGCTGCTTTGCCTTTCCGTTTTGAAATTTCTTCGTGCAAATTCATATTCTTTGTTAACGTGGAAATAAAATAGTAAAACCCAGCACACACTGCCAGGGCAATTAAAGTCTAATGTAACCAGTCAAATGGGCTCTATTGCTTCTTAAAACATTATCAGTCTTGTTTAAGCTTAAATTATGTCAAAGCACCTTGCAAAATTCTAAAAAATTGAATAACTATCTAGGTGGCTTTACCAAGTTTATTTATTGTCAGCATCCAATGTTGTACCATTGGCAATAACACAATTATCAAACGTGCAGAAAAATACCCATTATATATTTATTATATACATATTATACCAGTATCGAAGGGATTATTAGCTATCGACAGTACTCAATAATATAAGAATATTAGAGCTATCATATGGTGAACGTTAAAAAAAATTTACAAAAAAAAACTTAATTTAGAATTGCCAGTTTCATGTTTTCACAATCGTCAGCTAAACAAAAACCAACAACAACAACAAAAAGCTGACGATTGTGAAAACATGAAACTGACATTTCTAAACCAAGTTCTGTTGATTTTTTTTATTGTTCACAATATATACATATTATATATGGTCACTATATATCAAATACTCAATGGTTTAGGTGGTAGAGCATGTGGCCATAGTAGCTATCGGTAATGACTCGAATCCAGTTCGGTGCAAACATGTTTTTATTTTTCGACAAGACAATCGTACAACAGAAATTTCTTACTTGCCCTGTTAAAAATTTAAAGATATTGAATAAGCCTCCACCTTGCGTTGTTCTGGAAAAAAGTTCTTAATTATTACCTCTGAACTCACAACTTTTAGATGGGAAAAACAAATTTCACAAGTATCCATCTTTTTATCATTCGGAATCCAATGGTAAGTACATAAGTTTACTCACTGACAGACAATCATTGTCGTTATACTAGGATGCAATCATTGGACAGTTTTAACATTACTGTGAGCCTGTTTTCCAAGAAAAATGCACGAACTTTCTCTGAGGACCGAATTCAGTGCATCTGACAGATCTTTGAAAGAAACAATAGACTTTGAAATGGGGTTTTCTCTGCACCTTACCTAAAGTTGTACAGACAACAGATCCACGATTGGCTGACCCTGCCTAGAGTCACACTGGGTCTCTGGGTATGTATATATATATATATAAGATATGATAAGTTGGAAAGAATAAAAAACTACACAGTCCATTTCGACAAGCCTGTTTCGTGATTTTATTCACTCTTCAGGAAATGCTGCAATGCTGTACCAAACACTATATTTTAAGTACCTTCCTGAAGATCCTTTTTTTCATATCTTATATTACGCTCTGCATTTATGTATTGAGCACTTTAATACGGATAACCGAATCGAAAGCTTTATATATATATATATATATATATATATATATATATATATATATATTCACTTCCTTAAAAGCAGTAAAAAAGCGACTAAATCAATAAAAGGCTTCAGATTACTTTCTTTGAGCCTGAAGAAGAAATATCGAAAAGTTACAACATTCACTTCCGTGGCCTTTCTTTTTTATGGTTGTCTGAACTTTTGTTCCGCTTCTTTTTTCCGCTACCATTGGTAGAAGTTGAAAAATTTGGTTTATTGCAATATTGACACATTTAAGTTGGTGTATTTTTGGCAATTTATATAAAAAATGCAGTTTGAAGCGTTTTTAACTCATTTCCTTCCGTTCGCAGTTAAAAGTCTTCTAAACTTCATACTAAAGTAGTAGCTCGACCAAAGCATGATTGATCTAAATATTCCTGAATATTAAATCCTGCAATACTGTACCAAACACTATATTTTAAGTACCTTCCTGAAGATCCTTTTGTGTAACTAATACTTTTCTTACCTGACGAAAACAACGCCCTCTTTAACAGTTTTTTTTGAATTGTGTCATCCAGAAAAGACGAGGAGACACATTTTCTAGGCTTGGCTTAACCACATGTCATGCTATTGGGAAGTCTTCAAAATTTCTACAAGCAGCAGTTTATTGAATTGTCAATCAATTCTCGAGGTTTTTTTCGTCAGGAAGTGTTCAATTTTAAGCGCTTTTACAACACCCTTTTTTACTTTGCCATGTATACAACATTATAGCAGCTACCTGGGAAAAATATGGTAAACAATATTGTTCTGCTTTTTCTTCTCTATTTCGTCGTTCCATCTTGCTAGGGCTTTACGTAAGTTTTGTTCGAGTATAACGTTCAGCGAAGTCTGTTGTCAAATTCTGCTTAACGTTTAAATCCTGCATTATTGGCTCTTTTATTGATGGAAACCGTGGTATACAGTAGGCCGATTTTTTGTTTTTTACAGATACCATCTATGGAAGACCCGAAGGGAAGCAACAGATCAAGAAAAAGTGGGACAGAAAGCACGCAAGACACCATAGAATGCAAGACAAACGGATTGCATTTCCAGGACCCTCCGTGAGAAGACCTTTCCTCTTGGGTTGCTCTATAGTTGATCTTAGCCAAAAGGCAAAGAAACGATACATCAAATCCTGCATTATTACAATGTCAGAAATGACATGAATGAAAACTTTTTAAAGGTGAGAAGGGCATTTTGTCTTTGTAATGTATACTCCTCAACTGATACTGTTAATGTCCACGTACAAATTTTAGCAATTTAGAGGATATTGAGATTTTCATTCTTAAACCATTAGTATGCCATAGAAATTTTCCGTTGATATAGAACAAGGTTTACGTACGCAGGGATTGCACGATATACACAAAAGTCCTGGTTTTTATCTTGTTTCTGTTTTCTAATTCAGGTCGTTTGTAAGCAGACCTTTAACCACAAGCGAAGTCACTCCTACCAAACTATTCGTATAAAAATTGTCATGACGTCGAAAGTAATCATTATTTCGTCGGTCTCTTCAAGTCAAATAAATTAAAAAACTTTTTGAAGTTCCCAGAATTTCGATTGGTGTTGGTCTTGTAACTGTAATCTCTATCTGATGCACTTCAATATATTATTCGGTTGTTTGACAGTACATGAGGTCTTACCGATATACATATTTCATACTGGATTTGTATTTCTCAAATTAGAGCTAACATACATCGATATACCAAAAAAGGATGAAATAGGCGAAAATGATTTACTGAGACTTGCAATGTAATGTTTAAATGTCAATGTTGCGATAGGCTCATGGATAAGTACACGAAGAAAGCAGGACCTCGACTATTATGAAAAGCGGACAGGCATTACACAAGTCGCAATAGCTATGCAGTCTTTTGCAACGTCCGTATTAAATGGGAAAAACAAAAAAGCATGTGGGGAAGGCATCTTGTGCTATATACACGACAGTGTTTCTAGGTCACTATTCTCACTCTGAAAAAGAGGTTACTATGTTCTCTTACTGTATTCTGCTATCCTTTGACAAAACAGCGCAGTTAGAAATATAGTGTTATTCAAGCCAAAGCAGTAACTCTCTCAGTGGATATCCTTCATTTCAAGGACATTTGGTGTCCTAAGTACTGGGACTGCAATGATGCATTCAAGCGCCCTTGTTGTTCGTAAGGATACCAATACCGCAAAAACATCAAATACAAAAACAAGCATCTGGATTGAAAATGCCAAAAAATTGAAAGGTGTAGTGACTAACCATGATTTTCATTATAACTGTGTCCATGCTGACAATATCTTGAAAAATGGACCTATTATGAGAAAAGGAATATTAACCTAAACCTCTATTTACGAAGGAGATGAAATGGAACTCAAATTAAAAATGGTAAAAATGGTGTATATATATAAATCCAGTATAGTATACAAAATAACTAGACAAATTTAGCAGTTACTACTAGTTTCATGTTTTCTTAACAATCTTCAAACTGCAATGGATTGCTACAAAATTTGGTGTATTAAAAGATGCATGGTAATTATAGTACACTCAAGAGAATAAAGTATTCATTTATAATTTATAAATGAAGAAATGACTAAAAGTATACTCAAGGGTATATATACAACTATATATATATACTATATATATACTATATATATGTATATATATATAGAGAGAGAGATATGTTACATGTGTACCAGAAAGTGTTCAATGCTGATACTAAAATACAACAATTTATACACTTTTGATGTTTTTGTAATCATATAAATAAATAAAAAATAGAGGGCACTGTACCCTGTTCTTACTTTGTAACGTTCAGGAGAAACTCATTCAACTTGCGCTGCTTGTGCATTGTGTGATACATCTGAAAATTAAAACGAAGCAACATAAGCATTTGATATTATCATGGCAATGTTGGTGACCGTCTCACTACCCTAGCAGTCTGACTACCTGTGACTCTTTCTAGAGATAAGTACCTCATTTTAACTTTATGCAAAAGTGAATGAAAGTGAGGTCACTTTGGTGGATAAACGGTGCAAAACGGTCTAACTCTTTGAAATTAACCTTGCCAAACGAAATGCTATTTGAAATTGACCTCTTTGAAATTAACCTTGCCCCCAAAAGCGCGTTTTTCAACGCGACCTCTATGGAATTCCACATTCTCGTTTTCATACTTTGCAACAGATGGACCGCTAGGCTACAAAAGTGGCCTCACTTTCGTTCACTTTTGCAAAAAGTTGAAAATGTGGTACTTACCACTGGAAAGAGGCACATGTAGTCAGACAACAATTACGGAGTGAGACGGTCGCCTACAGCATTATCAATTACAAATAACAAATAACTAAATAGCAATTCAAACAGTTAAGTCAATGAAGTGGTCTCCCGTTACCTTTTTCAAATGGGAGGGGAGGCAAATAAATGGGTAGGAGAGAGGGGAGCCTCTTAGAGCATTAAAACATAACTCCATACAGGGTAGTAAATGAAATTTAGACAAAAGCGGCCTTTCCCACTTAGTGATTCCCTAGTAATTCCATAGTGTGAAAATGAGGCATGAGTTTTTCTTTTACCGTGCCTCTGCATCTCAAACAAGGCTGTCAGTTGCAAAACTGGTACAATAACCACATTATGTTGTTAAATGCACATTAAGGATCTCTATGCTGCGATGCCATTTTTTACCTATAGCTTCCTCGAGCATTGTTCCACTCTAAAGATCACCTACTTTGCAATTTTTCATCAAATCAACAATAACACATCTACGTTCACTAGTATTTACAGTGGCTTAGAGTACAAGAAACTAGTGATCATTCCATAATCATTAAATTGAACCAATCGGAAAGAGAAATCTCATCGGAATATTAGAAGGGTAGAAAAGGATATAAATCAAATGTAAATGTATGTGTCTTTGCGAGTAATAATTATAATAATTAGTAAAATTATAATAATTACAAGTCAAGATTATGTTTACATTAAGACGAGCAGAAGCAGAAGCAACCTTCTTGGGTATCATGTAAAAATCAGCTTTATGCAAACTCTCATCTGTTTCGATGTAAATTTTAGGATTTTTATTGGCTCTTACCTCACTAATGCTGATTGGTGCATCATCGAAATTGAGCCATCAACCCAGATATAGTGGTGGGTGAGAACAAGATTTTTCAAAAAATCCATAAAAGAAAGAGGGAATCAAATAATTGTCTAAGAATAGGTATTAAATGGTTTCAGTTGTAAGGTATTTTCTTTCTTTTGCAGTAAAAGTTGAAAAAATACAACACACCTAAAACAGTTCCTCACATAATAAATGATTGCGAGTCTCGCAACAGGAGAGCTGTATTAAAACACAAGGTAACTATCTTTCATCCTCGACTACAATAATTCAAAAATAAGACATTATACTAACCTCTGCATAGTGAAGAACAATGCCACCCCATGTCAAATAGTTATTTACTATCTGCAACAGATAAAAATAAAAGTCACTGGATAGTAGTTGTTACAGTGGTTGTGATTAAAATTCAATACATCTATACACCTTCATTTAGAAGGGAAAATAAGTGTGTGTGTGTGTGTGTGTGTTCCACCTGTCATTAAACTTGTTCTTAAACTGTAGTGTGTACGATTTTTGTTTCTAATCGTATCTACTGCTCATATGATATTAGGCCCACTACTAACCAGTAAACCACCTCCGGAAAATTAGTACCCAAGGCTAGAGAGCATTCCATTCGCTGTGAAAACAAAAAAATACTTTGTTTTAAAGATTCCATATTCCATAGTCCTTATTGTGGTGTCATCCTTATTCTATGTCTGAATTACATTTCACACCAGGAATTTCACGACTGAAACTTATGGGGCCGTGAATATAGTTCGTTATCATTCTATTATTGTCGTTTTCGACTTAAATTACGCCAGGAAAGAGAATGCCTATAAAAGTGCAAACTTTCAAATATAATTTAATGACACGATCTATTTCGTAAAATAGGTACTTTTTTGGGAAAAAAAAGAGGAAAATGGTCAAAAACGAGGTTTTACTCTACAATAGTTTTCAATTAAAGTAGTTTGATCTTACGTGTCAAAAAAAAGTTCAGTTAAAAGTTCGAAAAAACCTTTGCCAGTTTGGGTAATTTATACATTTATTGATCAATGAAACCTTTCCAGGAGTTTAATAACCTTGTTTTGAACTATAGTATGCTTTATTGTTAACATGCACGAACGTAAAATATATCTCTAGTTAATACTGTACATTATTACTGTCTCATTTTTGGTATAAAATATGATGCCCTTTTAACAAATGTCGCTTTTTAAATTTTGTACTTAATAGTGCAAAAGTGAACAATACTAACCAATTTTTGTTTAACTTGCTAAAAATTCTACTTCCACATCTGACCACAATAAAATACATGTTCTTTGTTACAATAAAATTACACAACCAAAAAATAGGGCATGCATAGCAGTCATGTCTGTTTATACAACGTTGCTACTTAAATCCTCATCAATCCGTATCACTGCCGTCGTCCGTTCGTTCCTTTTCCTGTCTCGGCTACAGCGTCTCTGCGGGCACATGATATTGCCGATGGTATGGGCTCCTCTAAGTCAGCGAAGTTGCAATTTGGGGCATCTGGACATTGCAGGAGGTGGTCCATAGTCTGTGTGGCATTACAGCTGCAGGTGTCAGATGTTGATAATTCCATTCGTTTCATGAGAGATTTGCATCTACCAGAACCAGTACGTAGCCGGTTTAGACTGCACCATGTTGACCAGCCAAGATCGTGGCTAGTAGCAAGTTATTCTTTGGGTACTGCACCTCTGCTCTCAAAAGCTGTTGAGTTCGGTGATTCATCTCATTCATGCCGTCGTCACCATTAATCTTTCAATAAAAATCGTGGTCACCATTACCTTCTTTGAAACTTTTCTCAATTACTGCAGTGACATGACTGCCGAGATGCAATTTAAAGGTTCGCTACTTGCAAAAACAAATATTCAATAAACTCTTTTAGGAACTCAGTCTTGCACTCAATTTTCATATAGCAGAAAAAATCTCCTAGCATTCACAAGGTGTAAGTGGCAAAGCAAAAGCAGATGTAGGTAATTTAAATAGTTTGGAAAACGAGTGCCGCGATTAAAGTTTATTGTTGCTGCAATGGTTTCAGAGTGTTCTGTTGGTGGTTTTTGTATCCAATTATTTCACCACAACCGTATCTTCCATATTACAATTGGATGGGTTGGGATCATATCCTTTTACTGATCTGTCACGCCCTTTAAGTGGATTTGCTCACTTTTCTGATTAAGGAATACAGCAGATGGTCCCAATATTAAAAATTTAGATGCTCGTATTCTAAGTGAAATAAATCTTAAGGTTATCTCATTTCAACGAAAAACGGTATCTACGAATGGGAGGACAAACGCTCTTCTGTTATAGGATTAGCCGTTGCCTTATTTTGATTAATCTGATGCGCTGTAACGTTTGATATACTGGTTCATACTTGAAAGTCAGCTTAACGTCCAGACTATTAATAAGTCGTTAAAAACTCCCCTTTAATTTACTTCTTTCAAACTACGTATCATTAGTAGATGACTGCACAGCTTGGTATATTTGTACAATATCGACTGATTGGTACTTGTTATGAACATGACCGCTTCCTTTTCCCAGAATATGACGCCATTCGCTATATCCATGGTTAACAAAACTGGCAAGTTTGCTTAATTTTGCTTTTAAAATAAAAATTGCACCATGAATACAACAAACCAAATGTTGTGACAAAACTTTCTTTTAAATCCTTCACTTTCAGGACCATCTATGTTTTAGTATCTCAGATAACCGATTTGTTCATTTGATACAAAATGATCTTTAAAAATCAAGTACTTTCCATGATTGGTAAAATGGGTATATATTTTGTGATGTTTTTATAATTTTTTTTTACTTCGTAGTTTGTTTCAGAAGAAGGTGCAGGTGTACTTTCATCCGGCTCTTCATTAGCTTAGCGATGTTCGTCACCTCATCTAAGGAATGAAATAAAATAATTTTATTTGAACTTGTTTGAAACTTGACTCTAGCATTAGAGGCGTCAACAACATCGAGCACACTTTAGCCTTTCATCCCCATTTATAGGTCTTTAATAAACAGCCAGACTAAAACTGGCCAACAATTTAACAACCTGATAAAAAATCTCCAAACCTCAGCATCAAAACAAACAAACTAAACTTGGACTATGTAATAAGGCAATACCAATCGTACAAACCTATAGTGTCCTAAAATTTGGTACAGTGGTAAAAACTCCAGTCCCAACCCCAACACCCCAAAAAGGATTGCATATAAATTTTTACCAGAGTAGTTCAAAATTTTAAGCTATCTTGCAGCAAAATTGTATGGTAGGTCAACATTTAGAAATACTCATTTCTGTCATGAAATATAGGATATTAACACTAATACGATATAAGCGTATAGATTTCAGCAGATTTCAGTAGCACTTAATACAAATAATAGTAGCCCTCTACCAATAAAGACTGCCGAGATATTTGCAAATTTTCAAGACACAACTTAACCACTTATCTACTTTTGCTCTATTATCCCCTGCAGTTGTTTCTACTGCTAAATATAAATTTTTCTGGTCGTCTGAATTGCAAGTAGTTGGGTGTAATGAAAGAAAAAACATAAATTTACACAACGTAAAATGTTTTACTTTGCAGCCAAAAAAACACAAGAAAACCGAAAACATTCAAAAAAATTTCTTGAACATACCTGAAAACCTTGTCAGCAATTTACAGCTTTCGGTGGATGTTTCAACTGCTTTTCATGTCCTTTTCTCCTTCTTCTCTTGTTTGACATGTGTGGTTTTCTTGTTCTGTTAAATAGGCTAATTTATAATGCGTGTTCTTCGTTTGGCAAGAAATTGTTTGCACGTATCTGTATTCAGTTTTCTCCCTTTTCTGTGAGACCTTTGTCTGTGCTCAGCCGTCAGAAAAAAAAGGCAGGCTTGTATGGGTATATCATAATTTCCTGAAATACCATTCAACTTGAAGATCTTTTTCAGTGCATTTGGTATCAATTAATCTTTAAAAGTAAGCAACATAGTTTTTCACTCTTTCTCAAAATGGGTACATTGGGGCAAAAGAGGACGTTCCTCACAACCAGGGTCCCGCATCGTACGCGTTTCTATATGTAGTTCTGATAATTCGCTTGCTAGTAGTGTAGCTTTATTTACTTGCCAAGCTTTAAACACTTAAAAAAATGACTATAACGTTATGACCACAAAGCACTGCCTTTTATGCTTCAGTATTGAACGTCCATAAATACTCTGTCTGCAACTTTTTGTTCCACCAAATAAAGGTCTACAAGATAATTCGGTAAAATTTTTTTCCCCGATTCTTCTTTTCAGTGAATTTGGTTAGATTTTTTTTCACTAACAAATACAGTCGAATACCGTCATGGTCTGGTCACCGTATCATTAAGTGTTTTATCATGAGAATAAACGAAAAGAAGCAATGATTGTGACATTACTAAACTTAGTGTTATCAAGCTTTACTCTGTAACGTAAAGTAATTTTTCTATCACTAACCTGCTCTTCCTTTTCCGTAAATGGTGGCACTCCAACAACTCTAATCAATTCAATAACACCTTTGTCGAATTGAAAAATAATTAGAAATCAAAAATAGATGTGAGAAAATATGGGTAACGAAGAAAATATTTTTTCATTTGACTAAGATATTGGTAGATCAAATGAAAGTACCCCACCAAACAAATGACACTTAATACCCTTCACATAAGGTGATACTTACTTTTTAAGCTGGACTAACTGGTAAAAGGCAATAAAAAAAATGAACGGGATTTTAAAGCAACATTTCTTCTCCGCACGATAATTGTAATCAAGTAGAATTAAAAAATTAGACCCAAACACAGAAAAAAATAGTATCAGACAAAGATGAGTTGGAACAAATACTATCATGTCAGTTGTTGATACTAAGTAATGCTCAGAATCGATTATATATACTGATTTAAAAAAGGATGTTCTGAAAAATTAAAAAAATCAATTTTTACTGTGATCGGTATCATTTTACAATAGCTTAACTTTCTAATACCTGTTAAATCTCCAGACGGTTGAATTATTGGCTGACACATCACGGAATACGCTGTGGTATCTGTTAAAAAAAACCCCAGACTAAATATCAGAGTACGTTTCTCTAAAAACTATACATAAGTAAGGTATATTTGATTTACAAAAAATATATTAATTTATCATGATTAAGAGGGAGTTTATCTTATTATTTTTCTGGAATTCACGACAGCAAATAAATAACTCATATAAATATAAAACTAGATTGATATAAAATATATACAAAATACATGTAAAACGCAGCAGTAAAAGTGGTAATTTATACCCTTTAGCTGGAATCAAAGCTGCACATGTTTATCATGGGCATGTAATTTACCCAAATACTAGTGTTAGATTACCACGATTTTCTGGAAATCACCTTTTCTTTAAGTTGTAAAACTTAGTTTTATAACACTTTTTGTTTAGCATCTTACCAAAATCTACAAAAATTGTACTGCGCGTCTTACAGCAGAATAATAATCTCTTCCCAGGTAAGAAAAGAACATTTTCAAAGAGGAAGAAATAAATTTGAAGCATTTCCTGCTGTGGAAGAAACGAAAAAAAAAACCTCGAAAAAATATACGTAGAAAATCAAATAGGGAGAATTAAAGTCTCCTCTGAGGTGTCTTTAAAGTAGAGGCTTTGGGTCAAGCACAAAGATTAGCAATTGCCATAACATAAAATGGGTCTCAAAATGCACATTAATTTGAGTTTTGAAATCCTGATAATATACTTGGGGCAAATCAGATCATGATAGGCTAAAAATCCATTATTATCAGGCTAGTATCCAACAGATCTCCCGTCAAATAAACAGGAAAAAGTATTGCGTGAAAAATGTGTTCTAAAAAAAGCTTTGAGAAACTTTCACCCCAGTAAGTCTAAAATACAAGTAGAAAATAATATCCATACACCTTACATCAAAAGTAACAAGCGATATGGCTTTTTATAATTACGATATTATTTAAAGATGTATGGTAAGCGTATTAAATTGGTTCCTGTGTAGGTATTGAAATGGTATTTGTTGTGTATAACAAGTCGTGAAAGGAATGTTACATTTGACGCACATTAGTATCAATGTACTTTTTCTTTTCATTAAGCTTCTTACACGACGAATTTGCATTTGGTAACAATACGATATCGAAAATTTAGAAACCCTTAGAATCTGGAAAAGGAAATGAACTAATCGAATATCAACTGGGCGGTGTGCAAAATTATGTTTTCAACTGAATATCGCTCGGCAGGAAATCCGAAAAAACCCCCTAATCTTCCTTTACTAAATAATAAACAGCCCATCCAGGGTCCATGGCTTTAAGTCACCAACTAAAAATAAACCATCGTCCATACCCGAAGGTGAAACGGAAACGAAATATTCATTTGCATTGGTTTCATTAATGCTGTAGCCCTTGCACGATAAAATGAAAGAACGCTACTTTAAATATGACGCTCACCATATGAAATATGAGTGTCATCAGTCATAAATTCGAACCTTGAAGCCCAGGACAACACGAAAAATGTCCCAGAAGTTTGTGCTTTATGTGGCTTCGTCATGCAACAGAACCCCTCAAAGCTTTTTCAAATAACCAAACAAACGGATATTTCACCAACCCTTACCACAGCATACACATTTTTGAGCCAGATTATAAAGTTGCAGACACGAGCGATTTATCAAACAAGGAATCGAGGGGAGATAAAAAGCGATTATGAACTTAAAAAAAACCAAGTAAGAAGAAAATTTTCGCAATCAGTGACACCAGATTCGTTATGTCTCAAAGAATATACGAGCGTACCAATCACTTTTGCGTTATCACAGGAACAAGGTGTAAAGGTAGAGAGAGCTAAAAAAGCCCGTAATAGTAGTCCTAGTAAACCAAAGGTGTTCGATAAATTACGCCCAACTTATATATGTTTATGTTCTTTGAGATTAACACGAGTTACTACACGTTAATATAATTGGTACTCTACTTTTCAATATTTATGCTGTACTGGCTTTTTTAAACTGAGCAACTGCAACAACTCACAATGCCACTTCACATCCGTTCTTTCAAATTCAGGTACTGGAGTTTTACTGATCATTAGTATTATAAGTCATAGATAATATTTTGTAGTTCCAGACGTCAGCCTTGCGCAGTTATATCCAAGATCAGCTTTTACCATGTTCTTCAAAAGGAGGCAACAAAATCAGGCTAATAATAAAATAAACTTGTCAGTACTCTGAAAATATGGGGTTGGCTTCATACCTTGAACACCGATACCTTTCGGAAATCTTTCATCCTGATAACGACAATAAACACCAATTTATAGAGAATAAAAACAAATTAAATAGTAAAAGGGCATTTAATCTCTTTTAAAGGCATGATAGAAACAATGTAACATTTTGCACTATACTGTCTCGTACAGCACAAGACAAAACCCTAATACACATAATTCCTCAAAAACTAAATAGGGAGATAGATAGATAGATAGATAGATAGATAGATGGATGGACAGATAGGTATGTAGATAGATAGATAGATAGATAGATAGATAGATAGATAGATAGATAGATAGATAGATAGATAGATAGATAGATAGATAGATAGATAGATAGATAGATGGCTAGATTCCTTGTCAGACAGATAGAAAGCAAGCAAGAAAAAAAGCTACCTACAGACATAGTTACATATATGGGCAGACAAATGAAAAATGCTGTATCTGGTAGAGGCATGTTGGGGATGCATTGCAAGCTTCAGGACGTAACATGTCAGATAATGCTCAAAATTACAGTGAAGAAATCTATTAATGAAATACCTTTAAAGTTTCACACAGTTTACAAGTCATGTATGTATTACAAAAATATTATTTGACTAAAAAGCTGTTTTTCATGGCAGACTCAAAATTGACATTATACCAAATCACGACAACCGGTTTTAATGATGTGCCAAATTCAAAAATTGATGCCATAACATCGTAAGACACTGAGCTGTACTGATTTTAAAATTCTGTCCCAGGGTCCTTTTTGAGAATGTTTAATTAGGTTTTTTGACTGTGGTGCCTTACAAACAATGGCGCACATTGTAAACGAGTACCCACGAACAAAGTACAGTGGTGGTCTGGTACAACTACATAATGCAAACAAAAAAAGACTGCTTGATGGCAACCTAGCCTTTAGACGGGGATCACAGCAAAAGAAGGAAAAGCGGTGTCAGACGTGCTCATGTGTGTGTGTGTGTGTGTGTGCTATGTTGTGTTCTGAGTCACATTTTTGGGGTAAGTTGTTCGACACCGGTAGCATAGTGTCATAAAAAGAGTAACCACGGAAAATAGAAGCCAAATATTCCGCCTAAAAGTACCACGATTTTTCGATCGTCGGATCGCAATCCCTGCTTCTCGTCTATATGTAACAGTATAAAAAAGTCTGCATTGCAAATGAATCAAGTTAAAATCAAATATTAAGTAAAGGTAAAACACCACAGTATATATTTCTATTTACTGTGGTAAAACACGTGGTACTATGTAATCAGTTATTCAATGTTATCATCATACCCCTAAAATCTGCGTAGTGCGGACAGTTTCTTTCGACGCCGCTACATAGCAAGAGATGGTTGTGCCCTCTTTGACTTCTTGCAGACTGATGAGCTTGCTGCAAAAAAACAGATAAAATAAGGACGTAAAACTTAAAGCATGGACCATAAAAAGCTCATTTCGTTGTAAAAAGAGCCCACGTAAATTCAATTGTAATATCTCTTTTAAACTTTTAAACCTCTACCTCCGATANTCAAATATTAAGTAAAGGTAAAACACGTGGTACTATGTAATCAGTTATTCAATGTTATCATCATACCCCTAAAATCTGCGTAGTGCGGACAGTTTCTTTCGACGCCGCTACATAGCAAGAGATGGTTGTGCCCTCTTTGACTTCTTGCAGACTGATGAGCTTGCTGCAAAAAAACAGATAAAATAAGGACGTAAAACTTAAAGCATGGACCATAAAAAGCTCATTTCGTTGTAAAAAGAGCCCACGTAAATTCAATTGTAATATCTCTTAGGACGCAAGAACTAACTTTTAAACCTCCAACCTCCGATAAGCAGCTTCCTCATTAAATAGAGGTTAAAGTAACAATAAAAATAATTGAATAGTATACTTATAGTGTGGAGATACGCTATGTATTTTTTTATTATTACAAATACTTTCCAATTCTTACAGATAGATACTGTTTGTTTTAAATCTTGTACTACAATTTATGACCTATAAAAATGTCAACAAATAAGTCTATTACCGAACTTCAAGGGAATGTTATAATATACAATATACTAACGTGGGGGCTGGGTTTGACTGAGTTGGTCAAGACAGTCTCCACATGTTTAGGGCCATTTCGCATTGCTGCAGGTTATGTCAGCTGTGCCTGTTTTGTATAATACGTCCTTGTAAAGAGTAAGGGCATCTGGGCCTATTTATTTCTAACGTTTCAAAAAATTGTTTTCAGTTTCTTTTGGTTTTTCTTCAAAAGATGGTTACACACTAACTGCTTAAGGAATAAAACAATAAAGTTACTTTTATTACTTCGATACTTTAAAAAAGCCCGACCTTTGCACATAGGGTGGAAAGGAAAAAACAAAGAGGTATTCACAAAAATAAAAGAACTACATTTGTTAGATGTATTTGCTGTGTTACTGGTTAGTTCCTTTATTTGAAGAGCGAGCTGCCTATTTCGCCTAACTTCAGTAAATTAAAACAAATAGATAGACGGGCAGATGATCGATAATATTAGAAAAGGTGGCAACTAGGGCTGATGGGATATTTATGCTAAAAGACGAGTGACAGGCGAAAAGAGAGAGAGAGAGAGAGGGAGGAGGGTGAATAAACAGATAGATTGCTCTTTTAATTTTCTTACTGGGGTAGGAAACAATTTCATCAAGTAACTGTTACCTTATAATGGGTTAACCCAATAAAAAAAAAGAAAAAAAAGATATAACAATCCTGCCGATGTCTTTGTATTAAGGCAACAAACAATACCACGCAATTGGCACAGGTTGAATGTAACAGAAAAACGTATGGGCGGAGGATAAAATAAGATCAAGCATATGTCAGAAGGAACGATTATCGTCAGGTTACTATTACTGGGTTATTGCTGGGTTACTGCCGGTTTGGTAATGTACTTTCTTTCAAAATACAACGGCTAGTGAATTTCACTGGAATTGCTGAAAAGTCTAATTAACTATAATTGTTTTGATTTCATTTGAATCAATTTATACTTCTATTACCATCATCACAATGAGCAACATGTCTAGCAATTCACTCCCCTTAACCTCTTTCTCGTTAGTTCATATTTCTCTTGAAGCGTACTTTGACCGCGAACTTTATTCCACAAAAAAGCATGCTTACGCTGAGCAGTCACTAAAGCAACTGTTTCCTTAAAATTTTTCGATTTTGTGACACAGATGTTTTGAGTTGGATTCCGGGATTTGAACGGATCAGCTTCAAAAACGCTACAACGGTTATGTAAATAACAATAAAATCTTACTGAATGACGGATAAAAAAATGGTATGGTACTTAAAATATGTCATTTTACTTTAATGGAGAACTTCCACGCGGGCTAATATTAAAGCATTACGATTTTGTTATTCAAAACATAAAACACAAGGTGGACCAACAGCTTCTGCCTGTTAATATATTTATGCATTATGGTTTTCAATGGACCGACTATTTTATAGAAAAACTCTTAAAGCCATATGTAATGATTGTCATGATATACATCCTTTTCTGACTACCGGCGTTTTCTGATAACTTGTATAGGATTTACTTTTAAACTTAGCAACTGATTACTTTTTCACAGTAGAAATATAACATTAATTTTAACACAAACGATCTTTTTTTCGATTTTCAAAATTACAGCTGCTGAAGAAGATATAGGCATATTGAGACGTACAGCACTATCTGTATGTATGGTTGTCAATTCCTTTTCCACTACCAATTGGCTCCTGGACTATTCCTTACACACAAAGACACGCAGACACACACACACACACGCGACGGATCCGATAATAGAAAATCGTAATAATAATGATGTTAGTAGTTGTAGAGATAAAGGGAGAGGAGTACGGATCAGAAAGTCAAAATTAATAAAAAGTAGAAGAGTATTGAAGAAAATTGCAGACAGGCAACAGTCAATATTCACCCGCGCCACCAAGTGAATCTTGCATGGTTTGCCAAGACATGCTACCTACTTGCCGAGAAGGGCGCCACTTAAACTCACTTTGATGTTGTTTACCTATATTGAATGCAAAATTCCAGAAGGAGAATGATGGAGAGAATATAATGAAAAACGATATTGTAGCTATTTGATGAGATTTCTTTGCATGGTTGTCGATGCTATATGGTAAGAAGAAAGAGTATATATATATGTATGTAACTTTACCATCTAAAGTGTTCTATGTTTTCAGAGCATGTGTAGTTTTGATTTAAAACAAAACAAATAGGAAAAATTTAGCAGTAACAATGTTTCAGGTTTCTTCAACAATTATCAAACTGCATACGACTACAACAGAAAATTAGAATACCGATATATTATATTATTATATTATACAATGCTGATTTTATGTTATTTTATGTTGCCGATTATTTACTTGTGCAGTTCGTTGTGGGGAAATTCAATCCCATCAACACGTATTGATTTGCCAACTGATAGGTATTCGAGGTGATAACAAAACCGTTGATGAGGACTTCCATTTGTGACTCAGTGACAATGTCTTAGATGGTGGCTAGATGTCCTGCTGCCTTACTTGCAGATCCCAGCCAAATCCCAACTACGTATCAAACCGTTTTATGGCATCCCAATCCACAAGTAAAAATGTCCAGCCTTATATATTGCATGTGATTTCATGTCAGCTAATTCAGTTATAGTTATACCAGGTTGTGAAACTTGATTTTTACCTATTTTAGCAGTATCCTCCCACATTTTCATCTTTGTTTGGATTATACTACTCCGCAGTAACACTTACTGTTCGTCAAGCAGTTTCGTTTTCAAACAATCCGCACAAAATATTTTCTAAATACTGTATATTGAATAATTATAATCAGTCCTTTCTGATGTCTTTCGAAAAGTCTTAGTAATAGGGTCTCAAACAGACGAAAGAACCTACTAATAGAAACAAATTTTTTTTTCCATTATAGAAACAGAGGAAATAAAAAAATGTAGCTGTTTGATGAGATTTCTTTGCATGGTTGTCGAGCTAGCCGAGCTAAAAACAGAATATTTATTGTTATCATCTATAAATATTAAATTTTTCCTTCATAACTAACACCTAATTAGCTAATTACTCATCAATTAGCAGCTCCACATAGCTATTATTACAAATAAAATTATATTCATTGACACAACTTATCTTCTTAGTATTTTTTGTGCCGATAACTTTAAAAAACGACATCTTTTGTCACTATCTTTATGCTACATGTGCACCTGTGATCTGGTTCATCATCATCATCATCATCATATTCGGTTTAACGTCCGTTTTACATGCTAGCATGTAAAACGTATAGAATATAGAATATAGAATATAGATATTGGTCATTAAACTGCTCCTTGTAAGAGAAAGCATGGAAGGAGCATGAAATAATTAATCATTTTCATTAAAAAGTAATTTTTAGTACCTTGATTGTGGTAAGTATGGCCATATGTGCTGTTGTAAGGTAAAAACGGAAAGAAAACAAATTGTAAGAGAACGATTGCTTGAGTTAAGTGCACCACCTAGCATCGCTTATACAGACTATAAAAGAATTTAACAAACAACAAAAAAACCCCATATAATCTTCAAATCTCTACTTTGTCTGTTTTATTGTATAATGTGATCCTTTTAAAAGGTGAATCCAGTAAGAAGTGTTGGGGGTTAAGCTTCCACCAGAGGAAGAACGGGGCAACAGTATCTGCAAAGGTGGGTTTTATGGATAATATTATATGCTTTTCGTACCGTCCTATTTCAACGTTGTTGTGATTGTTGGTGACAATATGGCAATATCAAAACCAAAAACAAAAAAAGAAAGAAGATAGAAACAGTTGTAAGATGAGCAAATCCAATTTGATGTGAAAACGACTAGAAAAACCCTTGCAATTGTTAAAATATTAAGTCGGTATATACTTATCATGAGCACCCAATGTTAATATTCATGTTCACTGGAAATAATAAAGTTTCGTCCCTGATTAAAAACAAAGTTGATACCTCGCGGGAACTTAAAGTAGGTAGGCATGGTCTGCCTTTGCTCTTGTTCTATCAAATAAAATGCTTGGAAATCACTTTGCAACTCCTTGTTGTTAGTGATTTGTTGCGACGTTGTTATCACAGGTTTTTCTTTTGTTAACGATAGCCCATGTAACACCCTTGTTTCCAGTACCCCCAAACTTGGCGGGCTCCGATGAAAGATTGTATCACGGTAGCAAGTAAGGTAACCTACGGTCACTTACTGTAAACCAGAGTGGAAATACAATTTGTGAGGTAATCACATCTTTGGTATAAAGGAGGAAGTAAACGATTTAAACTAAATGACAGATACAGGTAGGTTTGCTACAAAATTTAATGAAGTCTTACTTTTCCTTCATTGTCTGTCAGGTACAAAATGTGTCCATCTGCATCCACAGCTATAATGGAAAACAAATGCAGATACAAATGACATATTCTTAGAAATTACGACCGATTTGTAATTAGCTACAGGTTATCGTCATAAGATTGATATAAAGCTTAAACTAACCAGAGCAGGCCCCCTTAGATAATCATACTAGTTTTCAAAAAATGTTCAAAAAAAGTTCATACAAAAAGGTGATTAAAAACTTTCCGACTGAGTATAACACCCACGTATTTATCATCGATGAGATATAAGTGATATCAGAAACGATTATGGTGACTATGACATGGCAACGATGAAGGCGCCAATGGCGAGAGTATCCCAGAGAGTTACAAGGAAGTAAAGCAGGAGATTTATGTCAGATATGATTTCCGCACGACATTACGTCTGAGCATCTGATAAATGTCAACAGACGTAATATAAATTCTATCTAACCGGAAATCGTTTAATTTCTGAACGAGTAGGTAAAACCCTTTCGCCCTTCTATCCATATTAAGAAAACAATGAAAAAACTAAACAAAGATTAAAGTGCATCAAAATATGTCATTGACACTACTTTATAGGACAAATTAGCCAATACATACGTGAAAAGTAGAACAGTATTAAAATAAAGAAAACTTTGCGCTGATCAACGAAAACAGGGATGGGGATGGATTGTTTACATATGCCAGGTTCAAAATATGTTGTAGAGTCTACTAGGTTTAAATACCCAATGAATTACGCAGCAGGTGTATGGTATAGTGTAAGAAACCCTGGAAATTATGACATACCTGCCCAAATGCAAAAGAAAGAAATCGGTAATGTGAATAGTAGATAATATGGGATAGAAGGGTTCACAACGTCGCTCTAAATATAAACGTCTTGCATTAACTACAAAGAAAAAGTCTGACTGTGTACAATTAAAATATAAAGAATACGTAGCCACAGTTCATATAAATGGTGCCTTCGATCCATTCAATGTATAAGCTGGCTAATACATAAAACTAGGTTTTCAGTGCTGACAGCGGAAGACATAAGAACCAGGGAGGGGAGGGGATGCATGTGTATATTAGGTAGGTTGAATGAGCTTGCATTTTAATACACAAGATGGTAAAGAAGCTACAGCCCCGTTTGAATTGTAGCATAAGCGAATATAAGTGAGTATGCTGGACCTGGCCGTGTAAACAACATGATAAGAGTCAACTTGTTTTTGGAAGAATATCTACGTCATCAGTTTTGGATGGATGTGTTGGACAGTTGTGTGCATATGTGTGGGTTGTTGTTTTGTGCGTTTGTGGGCGTGGCATTCGTGCTACTGGTTTTAAAACAAAATAAAGGAAAATGCTTACGAAACTACCTGTTCGTTAATGTATTCCTACACTAAACCCCAGTGGTTTATTTCGCAAAATATAAAAAATTGAAAATAGTAAAAAGAGCCAATGTTGCATTTCGATATCAATTCAAATAATAACAAGACAAAATACATAATAGTCCTGGGAGTCTGGTATCAGTCTAAGGTGTAATTACTACATCACTCCCGCGTTTCAGCAAATGTTCGTAAAATTTATGTAATTAATTATAGATTATGTAATAACACCTTCCTAGTTGATCTTCTCAGTGGTAATTCAAATTTCTTTTCTTCTAACAGTTGATAAAAAATTTCTTTTTCTTCTTCCTCTTCTTCTTCTTCTTCTTCTTCTTCATCATCATCATCATCATCATCATCATCATCCACTGGTTTCATACATATTCGCTTAAGAATGACGCATTTCTGGTTAACATCTGTTTGTTATTTTCTGCTATATTTCTTGATTCTTTGACTGATATAACCGTGTAGGCTGACGTTTAAAAGTTTGTGCTAAAGTTGTTTTGTCAATTTTGTTTTACAAGTACTGTCTGTATTTCCAACTTGGATGTGTCATGCTTTTACATTTCTATGTTAATTTGCATATTTTTCTCCTTTTTCTTTTTGTATTTCCTGGTTTCTCTCAGTTTCCTCGTACCGGTCTACTACTAATCCTTCACTTGGCACTACTGGTAGTTTGCCTTCAATTTATCGATTGTATAAGAACTGAGAAGGTTAAACTTTTGTCATTGAATGTGCCGTTGAACGGTAACTTGAGAGAAATTTCAGTAGCTCTTGTTGCCATGGAAGGTTTTCAATATGAGCTGCCCTGATTTCTTTCTTAAATGGGTTCTTGAAAGCTTCCATTTCACAGTTTCTTTGAGGCCACAAGGGTGCAGTAGGCTTATGATTAATTTCCAGTGCTTTCATGTATCTCGCAAAACCGGTACTTTGAAACGGTGGTACATTATTAAAAATAATATCTGATGGTATTACATATCTTGCGAAAATGCTGTCAAGCTTTAGAATTACAGCTGTTTCTCTTAAGAATTCTACTTCAGGAAATCTTGAATAATAGCCAATTATCACAAGAAGATAATGTCCAGAGGAAAATAATCTATAAAAATCTATGTTTATTTCATCTAGGTCTGCTCGGCATGGCAGCCGATTGTAAAGGTTCTGATAGATTTGCTGATGAAGCTACTTGGCATCCGGCATCCTTTAATTTTTTCCTTTATCGATATTTCAACGCCTGGGAACCAAACATATGCTCTCAGCAAAGATATTGTTTTGGATTGTCCCTGGGGACCGTCATGAGCAAGTTTAATGGCATGCTTCTTGTATCACGAAGGAGAATTTAAAGTTTTGTAATGGATTGAAATCCATCTTTTATTTGCTGAAATGGTCTTAGATTTCCAGTTTTCCAGAGTGCTGTTCTCAGTGCAAATTTTAAAGCACAGAGCTGTCTATCTTTCTGCGTATATTCTGGAATTTCTTTCGATGTCATTGGATGGGGTGTTGCTGCAGTTACAATAAAATCAATATAATCCTTTGTGTCCTCACTTCTTTTGTCATTTGGCATGATTGCGTGTCTAGATGGAAAGTCTGCAAGATTATTTGTACAGGGTTTGTACAGAGCTTGAAAGTCATAATCCTGCAAAGACAGAGACCAACGTTCTATCCGTGCTGGTGCTTTTGACTTTGGGCCTGCAGATATTAGTTCCATGGACTTCTGGTCTGTAAACAAACAAAACGGATCACCATAAATATACAGGTAAAAGTTTTCTATCCACATACTATAGCCGATGCCTCTTTTTCAGTTTGTGAATATCTTGCCTCTGTTGCTCCGAGTTTTCTGCTTGCATGAGCTATGACATTTTGCTTTATATCTTCCCTTTTTCGTTGATCTGGAATGGTTGACAAACCAACCAAAGTAGCAGCTACCATAATGAGTGTTTCTTTATTGATATCAAAATAGCGCATTATTTAATGATTTCAAAGTTAAATTTTTATCTTTTCACAGCTTTCTGATTTTCTTTATTCCATGTGAATTGGGTACCTTTTCGTTTGTGGGGCCTGTATCTGCTACTTATTCCATTTCTATGATATCCTTTGGTTCCAGGTTATGCAGTTCTGTTGCCACAGCTTCGCGTATGTGGTATGGTATTCTGCGGTCTTGTTGTGCGACAGGTGGAACATACCTGTCTATAAATAACTTTATTTGATGGTCTTTTCGTTTTCCAAAAGATTAAATACTTATACATTTTTGTGTATGATTCTTTTGACATCTATATCTTTTACTGACTCCTGTTCTTTGGTCCAGGTTTTATCTGTCGGTGTAATTTTCAGATGAAAATTCATAAGTCGAAGTTCCTGTGCAGTTGTGGAACTTAGTAAACAACATGTGTTATTTTCTGTTATATATATTGTCTGGGTAATCGTTCTTCTTTTTCTTTTTATTGGTGTCTGAAACTCTTCTCTCATCTCGACCGATGTTGTGTTTAAGATGCGTGTTATGCAAGTTGTACCAGCGTCTTTGACTTGATAATACCAGTGTTACGGAGCCACATTCCTCCACGATTTCTGTATGTTTGACTACTTTTCTGTGATGCAAATATGGATTTCGTATTCCATGCACGTCAAGCTTGACAGGTTTTCCTCTCTCCTCTATGCTTGCGGCTTGGAAATTACTAATTTCTTCCTCACGCCCTGCTAAGAAGAGAAGCTTTACCATTTATCATTTCAAGGAATGCTCGTTTCCGCATGTTATCATTGATATAATTTGCATCTAAAAACACTTGAATATTTGAAATCCATATGTTCCATCTTGGTGCTACACTTCTTCCAACATCCGTATCAGGATAGAACGATGGCTTCTGTAGAACAAGTCTGTTCTCGCTATTTTCGTCGTCGATGTTGTATTTCGATATAAAATTAAGAAACAAAAAATGCCACCAATGCTTATTTCTAACTTCTACTCTTACTTATGAAGTCAAACAATAACAACACATAACAGTCCTGGGGGATTGGTATCAGTCTATGATGTAATTACTAGTCATATTATGCGAAACTATGCAATGAATTAAGTGATAACATTTATAATTGAAAAAAAGCTTTATACATTATTTTTGTTAAAAAAGATTAACACCATTGCAGGATTATGGATGAACTTTCAGTATATGTTTGAGATCAAGCAAAAAAAACCACTATCAGCATATAACACAAATTGTCCGCAGTCGCATCAGCGTCGGGTTGAACCTTCAGAAATGTCATCTATGAAGTATATACGGGTCAGGGATAAATTTCACCGAAAATGAAAACAGTTTTATTCGCGGCGAGCAATAAAAAAGGTGAAGTACGATTTATGCTGAACTTGTTTGAAAGTATGTTATGATTGTTGGATTTTTGCTTGTCTTGGTTTCAGTAAACATCGCCACCAATATCGGTTTACCATCCTTGGTAGAAAGGCTTCCTACATCAGCCAACCGATGATCGAACTATTTTACCTACAAGTTTAGAAACCGTGGCTCAGAAGAATTTTCATTTTGTATACGATAGCATACAAAACGTAACAAAAAGACTTTAAGAAGCACAATTCGGGCAAGGTTCAAAGATGCTTCTATCTGGGCATAGTTTTAACGAAAGGCGGAAAAACACAACAACGAAACTGGGTTTTTTTCCCAGCAGTTTCAAAAAAAGGACAAATATCAACAGAATAATAACCCCAACGCATGCATTTACGAACCTGACGCGCAGGAATCAACCAGTTGACTAAGAATACTTCCTCGTACGTCCGAATGTACTCTGTGGACATCATTGACGAAATCCTCCATGAAGTGTTGTCTTTCGACACAGGAACAGTTCTGGTTAAAGGTAATAATGGACAAAAATGAAAAGGTCTATTATTACACGTATATGAGAGGAAAGACTGACTAAAAAAATGTTCTAAAAAAGAGCAAACTACAAAAAGATGCTAGGAGTATGAAACGGGTGGATGGTACAGGTTGTTAAGCAAAGGTATTAAAATAGCAGGCTGTGGGGGTCTTTTCAAATATCGCACTGAAATATACTCCACAAACACTAGCTAAAGAAAAGGTCTCCTGTGAAAACACATGAAGCAAGCTTATTTACAAATACCAATAAGCAATATTAAAAGTTACATTTGTACTTTGATACAGGTGGATTATGCACGGTTTAGCATTTCTCTCTATTTCATTTTTAATTGTCAAAAACATACGCTATTTTCTGTATTAATAGAAATACAATGTTGATAAATGCTAAAATGTAATTAACCTTGTAAACAAGATACAATAATTTCGTCTTTCTTCTAACAGGCTTGAAATCTGTGGTATTCTGCGCATGGTTAGGGTGATACCACCCTGACTCTGCAGCAGGTAAGTGTATTGCGAACAAACTTTCATACTGGTCTGAGGTCAAACCAGTCAGACCTACAGAAATGTTCGATCTATTTTACACTTACAGTGGGCCTCCCAGGGTCCCCAATATCATGCAACGCTTATTGTTTTAAAGCAAGAACAGCAAAAACAATATTTTGCCTAAGCACACGTTAAACAAGTTCATACAGTCAAGATACATCGTCAAAATAAATGTAACTTTATTTACATCCCATCAACAGAACTTTCGAAATATGTCTGGAATTTACAAAACAAGAACATAACACCAATTTTGAATTGGAAAGTGATCGACCATGCCCACTTGTATGTTATTGGCAGCAAAACATGCAACGTCTATCTGACAGAGAAATTGCACATAATTACGTCCAAATTTAAACTATTAAACAAAAGATCCGAACTAATCTCTACATGTCGCCACGTCAACAAACACCCAAAGAACTACAAATTTGTCCCACTAGACAGACCATTGAAAATTTTAATGACTTTTTAATTACTTTCTCAACTTTATATAAGTGCATAGGTTTTCAGCAGTTTTTTTATATGTACACCTGATGAATGCGTGAGCAAGAAACTCAGTTTTGTACTTTTTTATCAGAAATACTGAAATATAATTTTAACTTAACTTACTTGTAACTTTATTTAAGAATATCCATGAACATATTTTACTAGGTGTGTGAATAAAAAACTTCGAAAGAAGTAAAGACATATCTTAAAAAGAAAAAGCCAGGACTAAAGAGGGTCTGCTACAAATATATCTTCTAGTAATAAAAACAACTGTCGCTCAGGTGTTAGAATGCGTCATTCCGATCGATTACTTACGCCAAAGAAGCACCTTTTAAACAGTAATAGCATCTATTACCTTTATTATATTCAAAGAAAATCTTCTGTTGGTTTCAGGCAAAATATGATATACACCTTTATTCCTCCCCAAAAAAGTCACCCGTTCTAAATGCTTTAACCATTTCTAACTTTGTTGCTTTGTACCCACTTTTTGAAAATCAATTGTGTAATAGTCTTAGACATAGTTGGAATGTTTTGCTGAATGTTTTTCGTAGATTTAACAAATATAGTTTTCCATTGGGGTTTAACCTGTGATGTTCAAAGCTATTGAAACGAAAAAATCTGCTTCCGCAAGAAAGCTCATGTGACTGCAAGCTCGAATATTTAGTTTTCGGAAGGTAATATGTCACAAAATTATAATACACTGGTATTTTGAATAAAATTGTACCTGACTTTTGCTAAGCCTAAATGATGTCACAGCATCCTCTATTCTATTTATTTTTAATCAAACATTCAATATGATTAATGTCCATTATATCAGGTCTCTGCCTATTTTTAAGAGTGGCGGCAAGAAATGAAAGTGGAAGGCTGCAGTATTGAAGTAGTAAGCCACAATCAATGTGTAAATTTTTCTTTCTTTAACAGAAATGCTCATGTTTTAATTTCCTGGATAAATAAGGGGCATTTTAAACACTACTTGCACCAATACCGTCTTGCTAATATAGTATATAACCCATGCTAAGCCTGGACATTCTTATGCTTGATGTATCCCAAAGAAAAAAGGGGATAAGTGCACACAGAGCAATTATAAACAATATAGTGAATATTAGGAACCATTTCATCCCAATGCGATGGTCTGTTCTGTCAAATAAGAAGTAAGGATCATGGGCTATGCAAAATAGTGGACTTAGTATGTATATGAACTGTATTAGTAAGATTTAACAATGAGATATTCAAACAGCAAGGCTGAATTTTTTTCTTTGCAAAATAGTGGACTTAGTATGTATAAGAACTGTATTAGTAAGGTTTAACAATAAGATATTCAAACAGCAAGGCTTTATATTTTTTACGCAAAATAGTTGACTTAGTATGTATATGAACTGTATTAGTAAGATTTAACAATGAGATATTCAAACAGCAAGGCTGTATTTTTTTCTACGCAAAATAGTGGACGTAGTATNGACTTAGTATGTATATGAACTGTATTAGTAAGATTTAACAATGAGATATTCAAACAGCAAGGCTGTATTTTTTTCTACGCAAAATAGTGGACGTAGTATGTATAAGAACTGTATTAGTAAGGTTTAACAATAAGATATTCAAACAGCAAGGCTTTATTTTTTTACGCAAAATAGTGGACTTAGTATGTATACGAACTGTATTAGTAAGGTTTAACAATAAGATATTCAAACAGCAAGGCTTTATTTTTTTTTTACTGTATAAGAAATGACGAAGTCTGCTAGACAAAGTTACACCTGTTAAATCCAACGGTATTTAAAGTTACAATAAAATAACAACAACAAAAACAAGTAAACCACCTAATCGAAGTAGCCCTATATCACATATATTACCCTATATCAAGTTTCTCCCAGCTTTATAATTGCATCTCGAGTGTGTATATATATAAATTTGTGTGTGTATGTATGTGTCAAAAACAAGTCTACTGAGGATCTCATCTTCGGGCTTGTCCTAAACTGGTACTAAACTTGCATATTCTCACGAGAAACGAGAAATCATTGTGCCTTTCTACAGACCCTAAATCTGCCTTGATATATTTTGTGATATATGTCTTGCTCGTCTTTTGGATATTAGAACTCTCCATTACTGCACCCCAAGCACCAATGAGGAGCCCTTGGCAACATGTTATCAAACAGTTGTTTCTTACTACGCTACATGTGTATCTTTTGTAAATATAGAAATATCTAGAGAACAACTGACTACTACCTTCATTAATAAATTATGGCATGAATACAATTATGTCTCAACAGGCCAAGAGTCTTCATTAGTGTAATGTTGTTTTCAGAAAAGGTTTTACGTTTTTTGACATCTGGTGTAATTGATAACTGAAATCGAGCATGTTATTACAGAAAAAAACCCCACAAAAATAGCTTTTGCTTTAACTAACACGTACAATGAAAAACACGTACAGTTTACGACGCATAACTTGATAATACTCCATAAAGGTCTATTTGGGAGGTGCGATTTTTTCAAGTTTTGGAATTTTGGTTGAAGTTGCAAGCACAAAGCCTTTCAAAAGGTTTTGTTTCAAGCAACTCGAAAAAACAATGCACTGCATAACATTTTGAAAAATATAATTAAATTCAAAAAAAATATTTTTTTTACAACATTTGCTGCAAAATTTCAATAAAATATTTCATATTCTTCTTTTCTACTTCACCATCTCTTTGGTGTTCCAGCCGATAATTTAAACCAATATTTTTTTTCTTTTATTTATTTTTTTTCCTATTCAGTTAAAAGGTGGCTCCTCATGGTATCGTCAAAGTGGTTTGGGCATGGATTCATATACCTAGCAGCACAAAAGAAGATCACTTACAATTGTTAGACGTCAATTCCATTCTGAAAGCTAAAGCTCTCTATATTAGTTATTTGGTAGCTGTAGAAAATTGCAATGGCAAATGTCCTGCAACCTTCGCATGAAAGTTTCATACCAGATGTACCAAATCGGTTCCTTTTTGATGGAAACATTAAAATTTATGATTTGCCATTAGATTCCAAAATGACTTATAAATTATATTTCGAATGGTTGTTAAACGTCCGCAAAATTCGAAAGCCGCGCCCTACAAGAACGTAAACACTGTCATTTCCTTCAAGTATCTTTCCCCCTTAATTTCAAAAGCCACTTGAATTACCAAACTTAAATTTTTACTTTTAAACGAAGCATCTGGCTGGGAGACACAAGCAGCTGGTTTGATTTGAAATATCAAACACTGAAAAAAATTCTCCTAAAATACTATTTATTGTGAATAGGTTGTGGAAAGCTTAGATAAAAAAGTATACCTGGCGGCATCAGACCAGATAAAGAGAAAGCAACATTATTTCTCAACCATTACATAGATACTAACTACACACTCATGTAAATGCCTGATGACTGGGAGCGATATTCCTCGTTAAATCGTCAAAACGTTTAAGACTCATAATAAACTAAGAAATCTACATGAATACAGCTTATTTGACAAACCAAAGCAATATCAAACATAAAGTATTAATGTGAATATACTTGATGTACTGTATTGCGTCAAAGATGTAGTATTTCAAAAAAGAACTTTTTATACTACTTCAGTGTGTTTTATCCTATACAATGTTGACTGATTCTAAAACATAACACCATATGCAATAAATGTCCTTTTGGATTTCAGTAAATCAACAAGAACAAAACTTATTTAGAGGCATAACCTCTTTCCGTTGATAACACATCATCAGGTCGGCTGAAACATACAGAAGTTTTTATGTAATCTACAGTGTACGCAGGCTTTAGTTGACTTATGATTTCCGGATATGAAGAGAAATAACAGCTATTAAAGGGCAGTTAATTCGGAATCCAAATTCTTCATTTAACTTACTCTCCCCGACTTCCACTAAATATGTACAAAGGATGATTTTTATGTCAATAATTTTAAGAGAAATACGTGAAAGGGCTTCAGGGTTATGTCAACAAGAATACAGTTTATAAATCCATTTCTTATTTGCATCGATCCCGAGTCAGCCTGCATGCTATTAAATTCAATGACTTAAGCTTGAGAAAAAAAATCCCTGTGGCTGATATAACTTGATGCAATTTCAGCTCAGGAACAACCAAAACTTTGGATGACAAAAATTTCTACCTTCGTAAGGAAGCATTAACTCTACTTGAGCTTTCATCGGCTGAAATACATTTATAGTCTAGGTCTCTTTAACAAGAGTGTCATGTTTTATAAATCTATTATATGGAAAAGCAAAGAAAATATTTGCATTTATGTACATCAAAGCTTTTATTCGTTTACTTCTTTAGGAAATATGGGAGCCTAGAAAAAAATAGTTCTCCATGTGGTCTCCAGGCAATATCATACTAAAGGACCATTGCATAAAATGAATGATCAATGTAAGATGTAAAAGAATACTGCTAACAAGCGAACTCAATAAGAGAATATAAATTTTGTTCCTGATGGTGGTGACGATCATGATAAAATGCCAGGAATTGTAGTAATACAAAATTAACAGTCCCAGCAGATTAAATTATTAAAACTGATATCTCAAGCCAAGTAGGGTCTGCTTTAATTTTGATGAGAAAAGTCATAGCAGTGGAATGAGAGAGAGAAAGAAAGAAAGAGAGAGAGAGATAGGGAAATAGAGAGAGAGAAGAGAGAGAGAGAGAGAGAGAGAGAGAGAGATTGGTATAAAAATTCACGGTAGTAACCAATATTGCCAAAATTACAGCCCTACCTTCACCGGCAGTTACAACGCATTGACAGCGAAATATTCGCATAAAATGAAATATCGATAAAATATTCAAAATAAAGATAAAAATCTACGTATAATCTAATCTAATCTACGTATAAATTTCTGCGGAAAAATAAAAAACTGCAGCATTAGTGTTAATACGTTCACCATTACCGAACAGGGCGGACGGAAATATTTAGCTTTTTTTTCGTCGCTCTCACTCCACAAATCCAGGAAATACTCCGACATGAAATCGGTGGTCTTTCTTCATAGTGTAGACCTTACTTTTCGTCAAACTTTAGTCGTTATTTAACTGGATTCCTTGTGCAAACGTAACGCAAAAAATGTCGGAAATCCCCAAAAGGTACTCTCCTCTAAGCATGCGATTTATACATCACACGGCAACCAGTTAAAAGCATTCAAATCAACGTATTCATCTGAAAAGCGACTTCATTCACCCCTTGAGTTTGTTGCTTTGAAAAACACAGTAGCAGTTTGACGTCATATGCGGCATTGGTAACAAAGCTTAATATTACTCAGAGCAAAACTTGAATATCACGAAAAAAAGCTTGACCAGCAACCGCAAAACAGGCTGTGCAGAATAAACAAGTAATGCGTTCACAAAAGAAAGAATTTATCAACGGCTCAACGATCAATTAATAAAATCTAAAATAAAGCCGATATCGAAAGCACATGGCAAATATCGTTGGTGCGTCACGTTATGACTAACAAATGAAGGCAACAAGGGAATTCTTTAAGTTCATTTTTAACAAAGAAAATGGAAACTTTTGGTGTTGTAAGAAAATTTTCGGGGGTGTAGTAGCAAGCCCAGGTAATTAGTTTTCGAATGAAGTGAAAACAATGCATTTCCAGGCTTTGCCAAATGGATAATTGGCACATTAAAAAGACCTCTTTTAAGGATGCTGCAGCAAAGAAAATTCATGGCGAATAACTTGATCTAATACGGTAACCATTAGTTAACAGAGCTTGCTTAATTTGATCTCTTTCTCCTGACAAATTGTTAGGGGAGGAAATAACCACATCAAGATAACCCAATCTTTTTATGACTTAAAGTTTACAATTTGTGGGGCAGAATCAGTTCTGCCGCCAGAACTTTTCAGAAACGGTTGCCTTGCAAAAGACATTGGTTTTTAAAGGACCTTGGTCCAGTCGAATGTCGGCGAAAAAGCTTTTGACGAAATGAACATAATTCTTATTCCAATATTCACGTTTTCACCACAAATCGTTCATTTAATTTGAAGAATTATGGTGCGAAGACGATGTACTGAAGGTAGTACGCCATTTTTATGTACTGAGCAGTTTAAGAGGCAGAATCAGGATTTTGACAATCTGAATCCAAAGCTATGTAATTTTAGTAAATTTCAAATTGTCTACTACAAAAATTTAAAAAACCTCACATAATTCTCGCCACTGGATATTTAAAACTTCGTCACAAGAATAATAAAGTGGGTAGAAGTAAATAGCAGTAAATATAAATTTGTACAGCGAAAACATTTTAAACTGTCCCAACTTAGGAAGTACAGAAACACTACTATTTCCGCCCTTCCGGATGAAAACTAAGATAGAGTGGGAACCTGTGCTAATATTAGTGCTAGTTCCAGTCCTAGCTCTAGTGTTAGTACTAAAAGCGGTAACGCACAGTCATTGACAGTAATATTACGAAGATTATAGCGTATTTTGTGTCATACTTCAAAAAATAAACCGCTTGTTGAGAAAATATTTCAAAGATGGCATGCTCTGTGCGCTGTCTGACAATCTCCAATTAATAATCAACTGTAAAATAAAAAATCTACAAATAATTAATGAGGTTTTGACGTTGAAGCATTTAAGTGCCAGCCTTTCGGTTTTATTGTTTATACCCATATGACCTCAACTGAACTTTATTTATCAAATTTCACTTTAGCCAATTTTGAGTGGTCATGATAAGAAAATTGACAGTATGACAAATTGAGTGCAAAGGGTTCTGCCAAAAATCACAACCATGAATAAGCTATGCAGTACATGCATTCATTCTATGCCTTTTCCATGGGCATACTGTATTGAGTCACTCATTTTCCCTTAAATGCTATTACAACATACTATAATATACTATAACAGTGTAGTTCAATAGCATACTATATTTGGCAAGTGAAAATGTTAAGGTAAAGTTTAGGATAAAAATCAGTAATAATGGATACAAATTTACAGTAAATTTTGTGTATAACTTATGAAACGAATCCTGCAAAAGAAACCTTCAAAAACAGAATAACTTTATATGACAGAACTACATACTGACAATTAACAAAAGTGACTATCCCACTGCTAAATCAGATCTTTAAATTGTGTTGTAACATCCACTCAGGAAAAACGACACAATAAAAAATTGAAGGGTCACCGATATACACACAGCAGTGAATAGAAATCAACACGACTTTATGCTAAAAATACAGAGAAAAACACACAAGTACCTGCCTCAATAATTCATGTCAGTTATCACCCAGGACCAACGTGACTCTCGTTACACACATGAAACAACAGTTATCCTTAAAAGGAAGCCTTTCAGCACAAACACTTAATTCATAGCAGTTTTTAGGTCAAAGCTACACTATAATCCTTTCATCGATCCAGAAAGAAAGCAATCAAAACATGATCAAATATGAAGAAAAATGCAATATTCTTACCCTACAAAATAGTGTTCCACATTACAAAAAAATACCTTCTATCTACTTTAGTAATCAGCGAGTGCCAATGGGAGCAAGTTAACGTTTTCAAGCACAAATAAGTGCATGTTGTACATTGTGCGAGTAAATGGCTGACAGATATAACAAACACCTGTTCGTTTCTAAGGAAACTTATTAATATGGCCCAGTGTCGCGCTAAGCCTACAGCCGTTTTCGAAGCATGTGCATTTAGATAAAAAAACTAGAACTATAAGTTATGTTGGATACAGGGTATATACAAAATGAACAAAGGTGGAGTGTTCATTTCCTTCGACGAAACTTGTCGAAATAGCAGTATCAAACACGAAAGTGAGCACGAGAAACAAAAATCTATTTGTCCACGTCCCAAGAGTCAAATTGGAATATGGGAGACAGTCGATTCGTTATATGGGAGCTAAAGTTTTTAATGATCTCCCACTTGAACTTAGAAGCAAATATACAGAAATGAAGTTTAAAGATATTTTAAAAGATTATAGGTTCTAGTTTTTATCAGGTTCTTATTGTTTTACAGATCTTCTTTTCCTAAGATTTATGTAGTTATTACGTGTCAACGTGATATCTCAATGCCTTTCAGTGCATATACTTAGTCCCAAGTTTCTAACTCGCAGTTGATGTCAGCGGTTATTCTACGTTCATTACAAGTTAATTGATAATTTCCGAATATACCTGATTTCAGATATTACTTGGCCACTTCCTGATATTTTAGTTATTTTACCATTTTAGTTTTAACCCATTACAAAAATCTACTGGAAATACATGCTTTGTCTTTCATAAACAGCAAAAACTGCTTGGAACAGCCTAGGTGGTGCTTACAAGGTACTTAGCTAACGCAAAAATGGGAACTTAATTATTTCTACATCATATACACATCATACAACCGTTTCTTTAAATGCTCAACTTTTATTGAGTGTATAAATAATTTCAGTCTTCTGTCAAGTTTTGATATAGATTTCAATCATGTAGTGACCACTTTACACAAAAGCATTTCAAACCAAGCTCCTCCCACAAACATCAAAAAACTCATTCAAAATATAAAATCAGAAATTGCTTTTTCAAATTCGCACAAAGTATAGTAGGCGGGGATAGTGCTTGTGTGTTGCTTATGTTTGGGCTGCAGTTAAGTTTATGAGGGCTAAAGGACTGGTCCTTACAAAAATTGCGTAGGTATAGTCTCTAATAGCAACAATAGTTGAAAGGTGTTGTACGGCGCCTTCAAACTCCTATTGGGGAGATTAACGATTTGGCTTTAACGTACTCCGTTGTGTTAATTAAACGTACTCGTTTGTGACAAAAACGTTGTTGTCCGGGTGTACTTCCTTACGCAAATAGATTTCGCGAGGTTTCAACTCCATGCGCTACATAACTGCACTAACAGCAAGGTCAACGAAGGCCTACTCGTTTCTCACTGACCAGATTTTTACCCACATAATGTCTCTCTTAACATTTATGTCACACTTAACTTGGCTGCGTGAAACAAACGTTTAAATTAACAAATTCTAACAGATGATAGGAGTGATTTGTGCTACACCTATTCTAAAAGTTCACTCCCGCGTCAGTTGACAAAGCTGTTTCTTGAAATGGATTTAGCTATGCAAATATTAGCCTTAAAAACAATTTCTTTTTATTAGGCCAATCCTTATTAAATAAGTACTCAGTCCAGTATAAAGCAGTATAAGACAGCAAACGGCAGTAAAAGGCACTCAGAGACACCAAAGTGGCAACAGCGTACTGTGAATACAAATTAGATAGTGCGAGATATACCGGGGTGTTTTGGAACCCAGAGACTATTGTACTTCAGGGGTTTGATCCGTTAGTGGAAATATTTGGTAACTCTAACATCAGCAATAATTATTTGGTGTTCGCACATAAAAGAGCTTATTTTTCTGGACTTTTAGTACCGCATTAAGTTCCAAGGGCATCGGTCAATGTAGCTACTTTAATTCAAAAAGTTGTTGTTAGGCAGAACTCGGCCTTTTTTCACCTCTGGCACCTATGATACTTAAAGAAGGTCCAAAACTCCATGGTAACAGGCCACACGTTTTATCTTAATTTTTTGTCATAAAAAGGTATCAGAACAAAATCTAAATATAGAAATCTAACATTTGCTCAACTTTCCTCCTTCATTTAATGCAAAGTGCGCCACTATAATTAACACCCCCACCCCGTTCCACTACAGTAAAGTTACAAATACCATTTCACTATATATATATATATATATATATCATATAAGTTGTGAAGAAAATTATAAAATACTAATGAGTAGTATGTCATGTAGTTGGAACGAAAATATCAAATATCATGCCAGAAATGCGTCGTATAATTTTTGAAAGTGTTGTAATAACCCATGCTTAAAATTAACAGTTGGCCTTGATTCTCTTCTTCTAGTTAATGACATTTCTACCTTTTACACGTTCAGAGCACCTGCAGTAAGTTAAATCGTCATTAACAAAAAATTATTCAACGTTGTTGAAATTTCCTGCCCGTTAATCTTCTGGGGCTTACGATATGTCTTTCCCGTGAACAGTCTGAGCTTACAACTAATTTAGTTGTTAGCGCATTATGCAAAGGCTTAGCCCTATTTTGTCAACCACAAAAAAAAACAAGGTTTATGTTTGGGGGGTGGCGAGAGGGCTTGCATGATCTCTCTGGACAAGATAGAATCAACTACAGGTAGTTCTTCCAGGAAGTTCAATACACCAATGATTACGCTTGTCTATGACGAAAATGTAACAAACAACATTATACGTTTGGGGCTTTAGCTGCGGCTTACAGTTCAACAGAAACATGGTATCTTATCAATACCTGTTGCATGCATATACAAGCGATATCTTGTTAATCGATAGGCAAATAATAAGTAAATCCAGGAAAAGGTCTTCAGTAAAGATTTGAAAGATTAAATTTAGGCATCCTCCAGCAACCAACACTTTGCAATCAGCAAGTAACGGAAGCAGGGGTTGTATAAACAACATACGCGCCTCGACTGCTTCCAGAAGACCATCTTGCAATGGTGTATTACGGGATGACGCAGATGTAATTGGCAAAGGAAGAAATTGTCTGAAAACGTTAAAGAGAGGGAAAATACCACCACATTAAGCCTGCCGTTCATGGTCCTCAACTAAATGGCTTTGAGGATAACATTTGCTTTTGCTTTAAGGTCTTTTCCAAGTCTAAGGACTAAGGTATGAGGTACAAAGTATGAGGTATGAGGAGGTATGAGGTATGTTTTAAAGAATTTATGATTGTTTAATATCACTACTCTCATTTTCAATTTCATACTCTCCATCTGTTTCATTTTGGTCTGTTCAATCGTCGTCCAATTCACCTTCGCTTTCCAGATGATATTCTACTTCAGGTAAAGGCATTTGTACTCCTCCAATCCTCGTATGTTTACTTTGTCATTTCTGAAGCCGGCAAATTGGTTTTGAATGAGCGAATCTCTTTGTCTTCCATACATTTCCCCCATACAATGACAACCCATTTTGTGGTTAAGATCCTCCGTTTGGAAGCAGTGAGTTTTCCCTCGACATATTTGTTTAATTTCTCGTTAAGATGTTCTGCAACTGTTCTCTAACAAGATTCTTGAAGAGTTTATTTAAAGCAAGATCAAGTGGCTGCATACGACTGGTGCACCCTGGTGGTATGTTTACGAGACGTGTGGGATTTTTTTCTGCAATAGACGTATGACTTTATCAGTTGTGCACATCTGCAACCAACAGTTTCTCGCTGGAATCTGGTGTTATCGGGTTAGTTGAGGTGCCACACCATTTATCACTTTCCAATTTCTTCATAATCACCTGATCACAGATGGCGTTCTTTTGAAAACACAAGTTTTTCTTTTCATCCCAGTTACGTCTCTTCCTATTCTGTTTCCTTATCTTTTTATTAGCTTTAGTCCATATTCGAACTTGTTTACGGCTAACTTTAAAGTGGTTAGACGTTTGTAAACCCTTTCTTTATCATTCGAGTAGAAATGTTACACAATTGGAAGTTTGAATTCACGAGAAAATGCTCTAAGAGTCTACTTTGTACCAACCTCAGTATCACCCATTTTCACATAAAAAGGTAATGGTGTTATTTCTTACAAGTAAAAAATTTTCATACAACATTTTGTGTTTTTAATCCATGTATAAAACCATGGGCTTATATACTGGGGGGCTTATATTCAGTCCTAGATTTGCATCATAGTTTTACGGTGTTTTATGTTTAAAACTCTATTTTTTTATTTATAATAAAATCAGAATTTTTCAAAGTTGACATTTCATTTGTGTCACCCATTATGGCTGTCGTTGACCATCGTCTAGTGTTTGTTCATTGAGGTTTGGCATCATGGCTGATACAAACAACTTATCGTTTAACTTGATACTTCCAGGCATGTTTACCAGTAAATAGGTAAAAACTGTCAGTATATATACTTCCTCTACACTAGCTGCCTTCGCATTTGCAGAATATCCTCCGCTGCTTAAGGAATTGAACAGACAGAACTTCAGGTAATGCCAGGTTAATATGTCTAACTCCGAATGCCATATAAAACTAGACACCACGATACGCTACTAACGTATGCCATCAATGTATTTACTTGGTCTCCGTTGGTAAAGAGGTAACGGCATACAGTAGATTTACAAGACAAAGTAACTTCGGCTTCCTGATAATAAAGCAGGTTCACAACCCAGTACAAGCCAGACACACCAGATCTGTGCAGTAGTTCTGAGCATTAGGTCTGATGGGTACTGGGGTAGCAAATGGTTTTATCGATATACCTGACAGTGGAATGAGTCACTGACATTTTCTGTAGTACATCGGATTTACACTGAGCTCTTGATGTACAACAATTTACCGCCCTGTCGGTTCCTACGGGATCAATGCTACAGGAATCACCGGAAAAATTGTTTGATAACTAACTAAAAAAACTTCTTTCTCATAGAGTTCGGTCTTAAAAGTGCTGTAAGTCACCGAAACTCTCTCGCGACACTCCAAAGCATTGTTCAGATCAACCTTTAACTCAGACTCCATTTTTTTCCTGGAAAAGCATAAACAAATACTGATCACAAGAGGTGCAGAAATTAGTGCCATCAACATAAATAAAAGATCATGCAACCCATAATTACGAAGATCGTTTATATAGAGAATGAAACGTGATACAGCCTGAAAATAACTTCGTTGAAGCCAAGTGATAACAAAAGAAGAAACAGAAAACTTGCTACCAAAAACAATCCTTAAACACCGGTCACTCAAGAACGATGACATGTTAAAAACATTTTTACATTTGTCATATAATTTCGATTTATATAAAAAAGCCTGGTCCAAAACCGTCAAAATATTAGAGCCTTAGATAATTAATCAATAGTACCTTCCAGGCTTTTACAAACTCTCTCAGTCACAATGGTAAGTGGATCAACGGTGGACTGAGAAAAACTAAATCCATAGCGAAAATTCGAAATAAGATTCAACTTGGCAAATTTGTTGTTTTTCTGCTTGGTTTTTCTGCTTTAGCAATAATTGCTGCAGATTATAACTTGAAATTTGGCACTCACACAAAGGAGGTTTCTACAAGTGGGAAAAAGGTGCCTGAATTTAACTATTTGCGCCGTGCCGAGAGCCATGCGCAATTTCCTACGCCGATGTCACTGCACATACACAATTTTCTGTGGGAAATGTTTTTAGCTTAAATGCAGTGGTTAAGTGCTAAAATGAACAGTAAACTACGCCAAAGGCTTCCACTTCGAGCCATGACTAGCTCTTCGTCATAACTGGCATATTACTAAGCTTTTTCTGTCTTTGGATATTTCTTTTTAAGAGAGAAGAAACCAATAAATGAAATATTAAAAAAATCAAAAAGGAAAAAAAAAATCAAATAAGAAAAGTAACTCATTGCACTGAAGCCTTCCGTAGGGTAAAACAAGTTCAAAATCGCATCAAAATGGTTCTTACGATTAAAGAGATTACATAATGCATTGATATAATTGTTTGAAAGTACTTTCTAGCTGTATCATAATTCAGGTGGGGGTTGTGCAGTCATTGTCGGATTTTCCGACAATAGCTGCATACTTTGGCTTGAAATTTGGTACAGAGGCAGAGGTACATCCCATTGGTTCTAAGAAGTCCAGTAGAAGTTGACCACATTAAAAACGCAATTGGTGGTAAATACCAATTAAAAGTATATTAATAAATATCGGTTAATTGCAAATATGGAGCTGGAACGTATGTTATTCATTATTAAAAGCTAGAGATCTTTAAGGTGAATTTAAAAGTACGTAAAGTAAATGTTATTTATGCCACCGGTAGACACATGACCCTTTGCAGGTGCTAGCGTTGTGGGTGGCCCTAAGTACCATAAAAATGCTAGTTTTCCTACAAAGGAATGCCAAATATCCCTTTTCAAAACAATAAAATGCATTTTTCATAAATCATGACTTTCTAAGTTTCTATTTTGTTACTAAACTTTTCTCTGGTTCGCATAAATTTTTGTTACTTTCTCAATCCTCTTCTTACATTGACTGTTGGCTTTCCTGATCATTAATCTATATTCCTCAGTCGTCCACACCCTCCACCCCCCACCCAAGATATTAAAGCACACCCACACCGCAGCAGCTCAGTACGCTAAGGTTCTTATGCCTAATTGAATCTAATCATGAAACTTTAATGCACCTTGACAAGCGTCACCACTAAACATTAACGACTGTGTGCCCTACTAAAAGGTACAGCCAAATTCTTTTCCTGTGGCCTTCCTTTAAAACCTACATAAGTAACAGTATTTTTTACTCTAGTCATATTGAACTGTTACTAATAACAAATGTTTGTTTACCGTTTCAATCTGTAATACCTAAGGGAAAACAGCGTGTTGTACTAAGCCTGAATAAAACGCGTAAGAAAATTTAACATTACATACAGCGATGGCCATTGTATTGCTTCATATAAGCTTTATAAAATGTAGTTAATTTTCTTTCGCATTGATGCCTACAGGTGCATGGCTATCAACAAAAAACGACTGAAGATATTAATGAAATAAAGACGCCATGAAAAAAATAACAAACTAAAAGACCCGACTTAGCTATGAATCTTAAACGTTATTTATGGAAATCGGTCACTGTCAAAGCAAGACTGCCATCCAGTCTTACTCCAAACATTGTCCAAATATCATATACATAGCGAAAAGTTTACTTAAAGTAAAGGGAACTTGATGATGTAATGGACAACGCGTTTTCTGACGTCAGTACACACCAAAAAAAATAATTAGCCCAAGCAATAATTTGCTTCCATTGCAACATGTTGCATTCAACTCACGATCTTAATTCTTTTATTGAAGGTGTAAATATTGTCAAACTGGTGTCAATTGCTACAGCAGTAGAGCAAAGACACCATGGCCACGTTGTATCTGTCACCTAAAGAATAGACTACAATTCTCTTGGTGTTATATAACCTGCTTCCAAAAGGCCAATTTTAGCCACTGCACAAAAGAAATTTATTTGATCTTCAACCTATAAGCTGATCAAAATTAATATAATAGAAAAGATTGCACTATCACAAATAAACAAGAAATAGCTTTCACTAGATTTTGCCCACCCATTACAAAATCGTAGTAAACACTTAACAAAAAAGGGGTATAGTCAGTGAAAGTAATGACGTAATTTGACTCCGTAGAAGGGCACAAAAAATGAAGTACTCAGATTTTTTCAATCACTTATCATTATAAACATTTTCTATCAATCTGATTGAAAAAGAGGTCTAGAAATACAATTAAAAACTGTTGTAAAAGAAATTTTATTTATCGGTACTCATTGTTAAATCCGCACAAAATAATCGAAAATAAGACTGCTAAATGTATATTTAATAAATTGGATGATTGTTTCTTTTTCAACAGGATACTAGTTTGTAGCTCACTATGTTCTTTTATACATTATAAAATATAAATGTGTGGGGGTTTTTGCTATTTTTTCTGCACTTGTCCTTGTTATTACTTCTTCATGGATTGCTTTTTCTGTTCTTTAACAAACCGACTGATATTTTTTGTTTAAACCGACGTAAACAACTCAGTATAATTTTGCACAATATGTTCTCAAAATTGAGTGAAGATAGAAAATCAAGAAGTGTCTTGAATGATGACAACTAGGCAGTACAAATCTGGGGCATGGAAGCAGAGGCCTGTCTGGTTTATATTAAATACCAAAAATATAACAAAACCGGACTTAGCCTTAATCATCAGTTTGAAAACTCCATAAATTTCGTGTTTTAGGTAGCAAAATAATAGGGTCCAAAAATGAAACGCTATAAAAGTTTATTATCCTGGAGGATTTAACAATTTAATTGAGGATAAAAAAAAGCAAAAAGTGTTCCAGCATAAACCACAAAAGTCCATCTGTGCAAATAAATTTCCCAATTAATAACATTAAAACAAGAAAGAAAAAAACTAATATGCGATATACTAGTCTTGAGCTATAGGCCTATGCTATGGCTCTATGCCTATGCCAGTCCTAGGCCTTAATCTGGCCTCCAGTTGGAAAGAAACCGAAGGAGATCCAATTGACAAACACAACTTAAATGATAAATTAAGGCCAGGACAACAGTTCATAACAAGTTATCTACAAATTGGCACAAAGGTCAAATAAGGTGTTTGTTCATCTGCAAATGCAAATTTCCTTGATCAAAAATTAAAATTTAAAGCAGTAAAATATACACCCGCTCAACCTATCAGCGTAAAAATGTTTGAATGGAGCATTTTTCCCTTCTACGTCACTACTTAAACTGCTACAACAACTCATGCCATGCTGTGTCATGCCAACGATTATGCCAAAGAGAAGCAAGCCAATAAAAGAAACCCCTTCAACTTCACTGTTATTTTTCTGTACAATCTGTCTTCTATTTTAACTGCCAGTGAGCGGAGCAACAAAACAGTTTCCCACAAACTGTCGAGTCATCGAAAAAGGTCTGCTCCGCTGCAGGCAACAAAGCTTGGAAAAGGAGCTAAAGCAAAGTAAAGGGTTCAAATAAGGTGAGTGAAGATTAAAGTCTGCACAACTACCATAAAACCAGTCGTGATCTACAGAGGAGAGACGTGGGTGCTATGGGAGAATGAGGAAGATCTACTCATGTGCACTGAAATGATGATGATAAGGTGGATCATATAAATCTCAATTCTGAAGCATTGCAAAAATGAGCAAATAAGGCCAAGTGCTTGGATTGCTTTGATCATAGAAAAGCTGCGGGAAGCTAGGATGAGGTGGTATGGGTACGTGAAGAGAAGGGAAAAGCATGAATGGAGCCACAAGGTTTGGGCCAAACAAGTGCAAGGACGAAATGAAGGCAGAGGCTCAGATGGCAGGATGTAGTTACAAGAGACATGAGGAGGAAAGGAGTAAGCGAGGAACATGCTGCAGACAGAGAAACGTAAAGAAGGAAGAATCGTGGTGCAGACCACTGACGTTAGGGATACTGCTAATGAAGAAGAAGAAGTGAATGTGTATAAACTTAGACATAATGATCGTTATATTTTTTAATCGTTGCTACTGAACGAACGTTTACTTAGATTGTACTGAATCACCTGTCTATTCCTTCTTCCCTGTGTCTGTCGAGGATTGTTTTATTCGACTAAACGTAATCTTAGCGTCGTAACAGAGTTGTTTCTTACCTTCGTCACATATTTACCCCAATACAGACATTCACAACCATTGTGCAGGGAAGTTAGCTTTTCAACTGAGGCTGGTAAAACGTTTTACAGTTATGACATCCCAACGCGTACCAAAAAAATAAACTCTGACTAAAGTGGAAACAGTCAATAGTTACGCGAATTGCAAAGAAAACTCATAATACTCACTGTCTCTAGATCCAAATTTCTCACCTTCTTTCCTAGCAAAAGAAAACTCGTACAAACGCGCATAGAAGAATTACTGATGACCCGGAAAACCGCTACTCAAAAAGTAACTCACTTAGAGCTCGTGCTAGGACAGATCGCAAATTATAGCCTGGTCATTTCCCGTAACCCCAATTAAAAGAATATTCCATGTTGATCGATTCCATTTGGCAAATTATTCGTGCTTACTATAGCTTTCAGTCCAGCGGAGGTCATTTTTCATGACTGGGTCATGGACAAGGCATGACTTATTGCTGCCTTCGATATTTAGAACTCCAAGAAAATGAATTCCCCACCATCAAACCAGGCAGCCCCAGTAACGACAATCTCACAGCAGGCACATTGGAGTAGATAATTCCAAACAAGAAGTCCCTACCACCTTAACAAGGTGGTCCACAATGAAGTCTCCACACATCACAGCCTTTTCCAACCATTAAAATCTCACTGAACACAGGCACCGAAACAAATTTGATTCGTGAATCAGTTACTTAACACCCAAGCTCACACATCACAAAGAGTACACAGCAACCTTTACAAGCCGATGGTTACTCACCATCACTCGTAATAGGAGAAACTCATCTTACAGTTACACCCGGTCACCACAAATTTTTTCATGAAGTATTAGTTGTTGAAAATCTTGATATTGCAACTTCGCTGGTTTACCCTGTTGCAACCTCAACGATGTTATCACACAGCACTAAGACAACCACAAAACAGAGAATGTAATATCCTCTGCCCGTTTGAGAACTTCCCACATTCTCCATGCCCCATAACATGCCACCATCCTACCAGGTGAATTTATCGACATTTCAGTCCCACTGATTACCACTGAAGACATTACATAAAAACCACGTCTTCCACACCAAAACCTCGCTCAACTGGACCAGTTCAAACGTCACATGAGTTATTGATGGAGGAATTCCCATTTCCAACCTATCAGGCGAGAAAATTTCACTTAAGAGCAATGAACATTTTGTTGAAGGCTCTACTGTGTTTCAACCACCCAGTTATTCTATTGGACATATCTAAAGTCAGCACTAAAAAATCTCCACAAGGTAGTCAAAAAGCAAATCTGCTTATCAGCCTCATCTATATAACATCAGCTATATCAGTAGAATTCCATTCACTCCATACCAAGTACAATGAGATATCTTAACGCTACTTCCCCGGTTACAATGGATCTGTTAGGCCTCTTGAAGCAGCGGTCAGCATGAGTCCTGTACAACCACCGTAAGGCAAAGCTGGATTACCATAATACTCAAGTAACAAGCTAGTTGAACTACAACAAAAATTTGACCGCTTAGAATCACTTGGCGTTTTCAGCAACCAAAAAACAAATGAAGCACCTGTCACTGCTGAATACCTTAATCCATCCTTTTTGATTAAGAAACCTTCAGGAGGTCAGGGACTAGTTACTGTCTTTACAGAAGTTGAAACCTATGCAAAGCCATAGCCCTCCCTAACGGCAGATGTCGATTCGACCAAAAGTCAACTAGACTACTGGAAATTCCTAATTGATACGGACCTCAACGGTGGTTTTTACCAAATATCAATGGCAAATGAAGCCATGAAGTACTGTTGAGTTGTTACCAGTCCGTAAGTTGCGTGTTTATGCCCGTAGAGCAACAACATCTTTCTAGGAAACCTTTTTCAGCTGTCCTTAGAGACCTAATTCAAGAAGATATAGTGGCCGAATTGGTTGATGACCTGTACTGCGGTAGAAACTCTCCCTCTGAAATTTTGACCAATTGGAAGTGTGTCCTCAAACTCCTTTAACATTTCACCTTACGACTACCTAGTGTTAGTTGTTACCAAGTCTCCATCAGCCACCTGAGTGGATTAGCCAAGGCACCATTTGACTTTACTTGTCGTAATGCGCCAGCATCTACTGATAAAAACTGTTAAGTATGCCGATACTATCACCAACTGGAAGGCTCCACAGTCGCGCAGTCACCGTCCAAATGTCATAAAACCAACCTTCTCCAGGTGCCACCTCACCACCACTAATGTCACAACCTACACTGCCTCAACCTGCACCGATAGCATCAGAGATCGCGAACCCTAGTTGCAGCTCTGTTCTGAAAACAACATATGTTTGGTACGTAGCATTGATGTAGACTGCAATGATTGCTAAAGTTTCGGAACACTGAGCCCTGAGAATGTGTAAAGAGGGGGAGATGGGTAAAAGATGAAAAAGCGACTGAATGCCATGAAGTTTCCCATACTAAATAAGCTCCTCAAATTAATTCAAAAAAAAAAATTTTGAAAAGGCCCTAATCTTTAGGGAATATACCCCCCTAACTCTCATTCACAATAAGGTGGTCATTTGGTAGAATACCCTTTCTGGATTTTCTTGAATGGATACTTCAATCCCCTTTTGATAAAATTTGAACCGCTCAAAAACAATTTGGTCAATTTGTGTTTTTTTTCAGCCCAGTGTGTAATAATCATCAGTTGGTGATAAACCACTTTATTCTACCAGCATTGGACAAAGATTTCAAATCTTAGGAATAGAACTCTACGGAGAATTTGATAAAGCTCTAGTCTTTGATGAAGTCATGAGACAAGAGGTGACAGCCAAGCGCACTTTAGAGAGATTCTATGTAAATTGTCAAGTAGAAAATTTTCAACAGTTTAATTTTCAACTGCCTACGCGAGCAGCATCTAAAGGAACCAAAGTTGACTAAAAAACAAAAAAATAACTTCATGGATAATGCAACAATCTGTCCGAAAAAACACTGACCTAAAAAGTCACGATTTCTGTAACATCAAAAAATGGGGCACACCTGTTGCATTCAAAGTGAATGTAATTTGTCCAGAAGCAAAGGGAGCCGCAACTTCAAAGGTCGATGGTCTTTCTTCTCAGCTGCTTCTTCCTCAAAACTGCAAAATTTCCTTATATCTAATTTATGCAGTGAAGCAGGTATGATCAATGAAAGCAAGAGCACAGTGAAATACATATTTATATATGACTCATTCTAATAGGATTGGAGAAGTTACTTACAACTTCCCTCTTGTCCATGATCTTGATTGGCGGTTGATTTTTCCACACGATTTTCTGATTTAGACCAAGAAGAACTTTCTCCTTTAAACTCTTTTGTTCTTCAGCAATGTCTGGTTTCATCATTACACCCTTTTGAATATTCTGTTCATGTTGTCACAGTAGAGGATAAGGAAAGTGTTTCAAATCTTGTTGGCAAGCCTCATGCCTCATCATTTCAACGCTTTTAAATCTAGTCAGGCTGACTGGGACAGATTTCGTTAGTTTCGTGTTAATATTCCTTTAGATTCAATTTTTAGCAAATCAATATCTGATGCTGCGACTGGATTCACAGAATATGAACCAATTGGTATTGAAACATCTGTACTAGTCGTAGATTCTAAACTTATCATCATGGATTTATTCTCGTTGTTTTTCAGCCATTCCTCATCGCATATATTTCTTGTGCTTGTAAATGAGTGATTATTGAAGCTGAATCTAGATATGCTGAGTAACTTCGTTGATCTATTTGTATTTCTTCTTAAAAACATGGAAGTCAAGATTTCCTGAAGATTTATAATAGTGTTATGTATTAGAGCAAGTCAATTTTTTTATAATTCATTCTGATGATGTCGGGGTCTCTATGTGCTCTTGGAAAAAGGATTTTCTCCTTGTTAGATCGTTTTCCACCAATTCTTCTCTGAACGACAAACTGATAAAATCTTGTGCTCGTATCATAAATTCAGGCATAAATAGCAATAAAGAATACTTGCAAAGACTTTTCATGGATTTCATAATTCTAAAGCTTATGGTCTATATTCTATTCCCGTAGTGTGCTTCTGACGTGTCTTCCTTGCTCTTCAAACCTTTTAACCTTTGCCAAGTCGTCTCGTTTTTCGTCTCAATGGGAAATTTGTAACATTGTTCCTGTGAAAAAAGAATGCAGGTGATCCGTCTGACCCTTGGAATTATTGGCCTGTAAATTCACATTTCATTTTTAACTAAGGTCTTTGAAATACTTATCAAGATCTCTTTGCTGATGTCCATTACAGGTTTCGATGTCAGATTGGGTCGAAATACATCTGATGAGAATTCCATTAGCGCTGGCGTTCCTCGAGGCTCTATTCCTGGTTCAGCTATTTCCTTCTTTACGTCAATGACTTATTGGTAATTTGCTACAGTTTAATAACTATGCTGATGACACTACTCTGTGCTCATTCCGAGGCCTTCCTGGCGCAGAAGAACACGTCAGTAATCTGTCAACCCAGTTTGCAACAAATATCACTCCTGGTAAAAGTTGTCGATACTCACTATTATTATTATTATACTAATTAACATCGAGAAGATTCCTCCTACGCCAGGAAGGGTTGAGCATATCCTACACACACACACACACACACACACACACACACACACACACACACACACACGAAACTGTGAGGAGCTTAACAAAAAAGGGTGAACAACAAAGTTGTTAGAAAGTTTACTCCACTAAAACGTGCTTGCTTATGACAGTTCAGCATAATGAAATCGATAGAGAAAAAAAAGGTCATAACATTTCATCAACAAAAACCAAGTTCAATTAAACACGAAAGTGAACACGAGAAACAAAAACCTTTTTGTCTATGTCCCAAGAGTCAAATTGGAATATAGGAGACAGTCGAATCCTTACATGGGAGCTAAAGTTTTTAATGATCTTCCACTTGAACTTAGAAGCAAATATACAGAACTGAATTTTAAAGATATTTTAAAAGATCATAGGTTCTAATTTTTATCAGGTTCTTATTGTTTTACAGATTCTTTTTTAAACAGGACACGTGTTGATAACAGTATTTGTATACATTACTTTTTAATTATACATTTATTGAAACGTTTTAATCCTGTATAAATATTCGTAAATAAATAAATAAATAAAAAATAAATAAATATGATTTGCAGGAAGCATTTTGGGTAGGAAAACCGAAATCCTGACAAAAAACATGTGAAATTGTAACTTTAAAGATGAGGACCGTCAAAGAGAATGTAGTTTGATTAAGTGAAGTATTATCCATAAAATTGAAATTAGCTTCGTTAAGCGCGAATCTAGCTCTTATTAAGTACAAAATTAATTATGATTAAAACATTATGTCAATCTACTAGAATTTATATTTGTATCATTTAAATCTAGCATTAATTCGAACTGTCAAAAATGCATAAATCAGGGAAAAACCACCCGGCTTTTTTAAAAATAAAAATATACGTTATCAGTGTATATCTTCGAACCGTCAACCTCGCGGTTTATTCCAAAGTTGAATTAATTCTTTATCACAGAAATTATATTAAGGGAAAACACAATTCTGTTACAAGTAAATTAATCTAGAATCAAGGCATTTCTGGTTATATCCATGACAGTGTTCACAAAAAGAATTCAATCAAGTCAAGTCATATCCCATTTCCTGCCACATCTGAGTTCTCTACTCTAATCTTGGGTAAACAAATTCTCTTTATCATACACCCACAGTATTAGATACTGAATAAAAATCACGATTTTCAAGACAAAAACACACATAATCATTGTATGTATCTAGCTTAATCAATAAAAGTACAGATCAGTTGAATGAAAAGATAGTCAAATGAGATTTTCATGTTATAACGCGGAAGAAGAAAAATGTCTGAACAGAATTTGCAACATCGAACTTTAGCTCAGTCAAAAAAAGGTGTCGAATGAAAATTTAACTGGAATTACTTTTATCTTTATTTTATTCTTGAATTACTTTTTTGTTTCTTTTTTCTTCATCTCTGATGTCTCATTCATATATATGCATATATTATTTAATATTTATGTTATAGAAATTTTATAGGTATACGTATATGTAGAAGTACATGCATAGAAAAATACTTATCCACGTAAAAATATCCATATCCATGAGGTTATGTAGGAAGCGCTACAAACTTTTACAATGATTCTCAGGACTTTAAACACCAATCATTAAATATACAATTATCTGTTTTTAAGTCCCTTTACTCAGAATGACAACTATAGAAATTTCTTCTTTTAATTCCCTATTGATTTGATTACAGTGAAAAACTGGTGAATAGCTGGTATTGATACAAAGTTAAGTTTTTTAATCATTACAGTTTTCTATGACTTATTTCATGGAAACGAGAAATATTAGTCACACACGAAAACACAGCATGTTAAAGAATCTCATGAAAATTATATTTAAGAAACGGAGCACCCATTTGCCTGAAAACTGTAAACATTAATGTTACAAAAATTTGGAAAAACTCGTTTTTAATAGATACTCTATCTTGTTCTATAACAAAACCAACAGGAAATCCTCGGTCAGGTTTTTCAATGTTCTGACTGTTTACGAAAAACTCAGCGCAGGTGTGTCCTTAATGCTTACTTTTTCTAAACGAGTAAACACGTCAAATTCTGAGTTTAACTTCTAAGGTTAACTAACCTAATAGTTAACTTTTCGGTTCTAAAATCGAAAAGAAACTCTTTTTAGTGTCCGCTAAAATTTCTCATATCTCTTTATCAAAAATCTGTTAATATATTCTCTTCGTATAAAGTAATTCAAGTTAGTTAACCTAAGTTAATTCTAACAAGATAGTTTAACGTGTCTCTATTTTCAATTCTTGCCGTACAATTTCACAGAGGGCCATTATACTTTCTATATATGTCTGATTATAAACACAAACAAATTCTAACTCGTACATTGGGTTAAAAAAATCATAAAAAACAAGCTAATAAAGCAGTAATTGGAAGAACACCAAAGAGTTTTGTAAGGCATTAAACAAACCTACCTGCCATCGGTTATAGGCACCATTAGTCAAATCCATTCTTGTAAACATCTCTTTTTGATATCGCAGTAACGTTAGCGTATTGAAGCAAAAAACAATCATTCAGTCATATATCATTTGGAGTGAAATGTCTAACAAAGGCCGGAATGTAATCATTGTGCTGTATTAAGTGAAACGTATCTTTCTTGACACCAATTTGTGTTAAAATAAGATAATTACCTCCCATGCTATTCTCAAGTACCCATATTCATAGAAATTCAAATGACGCCTGTGCAAAAAGCCAACCACAACAACTGTACTTTAACACCTTGCTACTCCGCATGGCTGTGACTTTCTACTGATTGCTTGACCTGAGACTTGGAGGTTTAAATAACTACCGGGATCATTCATTAATGATTGATCAAAATGGCATAAAAAGGTGTGACATTAAATGAACTTGCTAAATACCTAAAAGCCTTATTATAATGGTGTAAAAATCACCTGATATTAGAAAACACGAGGTCTTATTCGCAAAAGTATTAAAAACTGAGACTTCTTTTGTGTTAATCAGACATGTAATTCAGCACTTCGTCAATTTTTTATCCGCATTTATAGGTTGATTCGATGTTTTAATCATAAAGTGATACCACAATATAACTTATCAAAAATTTATCCCAAAAGGAAGATCATTCCTCAGGCCTAATTTTGGTTTTATCAAAATTATCATGACAAATTTCTAAATGTGAAAAACACTCTAAAACGGGGGGTTTTAGGTCTAGAAAAGAGTCGAAAATTGAAAATCAAGTTTATTTTAAGATGAACAGATAATATAAAACTGTTAGAATAGAAAGGAAGAAAGAAATTATGCTGCAATTTTCAACAATGGAAACAGCGGGGGTCGCTTGATGGCCCACATCGTCAATTTATCAGCACTTAAGACATCGAAGATCATAATGAATAATTTCTGTTTACAGAAGGCAATCATAGGTTGATTTGAATAGCTTTGATGTAAAGGCTATTCTCCACGCGTCGAAAAATTTCGAGCGAAGTTGATATTTTCGATCGAACTTTTTCGTACGAAATTTATTTTAATCTCCACGGAGTAAAAAAAGGCGCAATTTTTCATTTTATTTTTCTATATTCAATATGGCTGATGAAAACATGAGACGTTTACTTCTTGTTCGTAAATTAAACTTATTGAAACTGTTGCTTTATTATCGAATGAAAAGGAACAAACCTAAAAAAAGAAAATATTGGGTACGCAAGATTTATGGTGAAAGGGAGACAAAAGGCGAATTTCACCTTCTCGTNTTATCGAATGAAAAGGAACAAACCTAAAAAAAGAAAATATTGGGTACGCAAGATTTATGGTGAAAGGGAGACAAAAGGCGAATTTCACCTTCTCGTAAAAGATTTAAGATTACACGACCAGGAATACTTTTTTCGCTGCTTCAGGATGTTACCTTCTACATTTGAAGAACTTTTGAGTTGGATCGCATCAAACGTTGACTGATTGCTATTATTTGCCATTTTCTTTATTATTATTATATCGTGCTTTGACGCTTCAGCATGAAAAATCAAAATGTCTCCTTTTTTAATTATTTGTATAATGCACGAACAAGCAACTTTCTGATTGCTTTTGATGAAACTTAATCTTTTCTGATTGGCTTGCGTAAAATTTCTGCCGCGAAAAAGTAGAACCTCTTCCAACTGCTTTCCAATGTCGGTCGAAAAGAAAAATTCTTATATCACGTGTCAAAACAAACGTAAGGCGCATGTGCGTTGACGAAAAAATCAGCTTCGCTCGAAATTTTTCGACGCGTGGAGAATAGCCTTAAAGGGCAGGCTTTGTCCTGCTACTGAATAAACCCAAAAATTTCGAAATGTTAAGCTGCCGAGTTAAAGATATCAATCTAAGAAAATATCTACGTCTGTTTTGACTAAAGACGGTTTATATAAGAGACTGGGTTAGACCTGGTCTATTTTATCAATAAAAAACGAAAGACGTCTGAATAACTGGGATAACAATGGCTCTCAAACTTGTAAGTAATTGTCGGAGGTGGAGATTTTTCCGGCCGGTGACAGAATTTTCTACGGCAAGAAAATGACTTTTGCCAATGGTGACACGGTATTTGGGAACTGCCCTGGTAATATGCGTCGTTGTTCAGTAGGAGCTGAAACTAAGATAACTGATACCCAGTCACCAATACCCAAAGTATCTTAGTTTTTACAACTTCATAATTACTACTAAACAAGTATCGGGGGAGCATGTAATAACTGCTTGGTAAAGCAATATCCTGTTTTTGCAATACACAATTGATTACATGAGTTCCATCTACGATAATGCACAGAGAAAATTAGTTATCAAAGAGCCTTATCTTTCGAGCATTTAACTATAAAGTAGCAGGCGGCAGTAGATTATCTTTTTGAGTGTAATCCTGATAATGAAGTTCTATTCTGTTAGCAAATAGCCTAAAAGCACACACCTGACATGCTCCTTTCAAGGCTTTAGCTATCAGCTGAGAAGCTTAGTTTTTTCGGTTTCAACACAATACGAGATTGGTGACAATCCTTGTAACTCAAGATATGCCATTTCATTTTTATTGTTTATTGAATGACCAAACCCATAAAGTGCTGGAGTTTTTTCTTAGGTAAGGGTGAAATGTGTTTTTTGCGAAGACCGAGTTTATTCAGTACGGTTGATATCGATACAGTACGTCTGGTGTCCATAAAATACATTATTTTCAGTACTATAAAGCTAGCTAAAAATATTATAAGGTTTGTTGTCATTTACGTTTGTATCCGTATTACAGGGAAATTCAAATTCGTTTCTGTCGCAACCTGAAGGAACCATCGCTATTTTATGTGTAATAGCTAGTTCGTTTTTCATTGTGCAGGTAGGGCCAATAAAGACAATATATCCAAACAGTGACTGCATCACACAGCACATTAAATTTAACAATACAGACCGGAAGAACAGCAAAAACAAAGCCCAAGATGAAAGTAGTGTCATGGTGCTCAAGTCTTAAAGATTGGGGTAGGGAGAGGGAGAGGGAGAGAGAGAGAGAGAGAGAGAGAGAGAGAGAGAGAGAGAGAGAGAGAGAGAGAGAGAGAGAGAGAGACACACAGAGAGAGACAGAGAGAGAGAGAGAGNGGAGGGAGGAAAGAGGGAGAGAGAGAGAGGGAGAGAGAGAGAGAGAGAGAGAGAGAGAGAGAGAGAGAGAGAGAGACACACACACACACACACACACACACACACACAGAATTTATATTGCTAACAAAAATCGAGCTTTGTCTTATCAATTGCCAAGTAAACGGGTAAATAGAGTAATAAGGATCGAATAGCAACGAAAACTATGTAATTTAAATGCTGTGAAAACCTTAGTTAATCCCATGTTCTACTGGTAAATTTGGCTCGTTTGGTAAACCCGGTCAAATAAACTTGTATTAATTCGTATTCTTGGTAAACAATTAACATTTATAACAAAAACAGTGGGGGTATTAAGCGGTTTGTTAAAATGGTGACATACAACTCGGCTGAAACTCTTTTACGTCAGAAGTTGTTTAAATATCAATCCGTAAAGAGAAACCTGAAGAAATAAGGTTTCCACAGGTTATTGTGACGGCTCTAAATTATGTACTGCCTCTATTAATAATTATCACAATGAAAAGACAAACAACGCCATAATGTTAAAAACATTATGTACGATATTCCCGAAATTGTTTCTTTGTTGGAACACAGTTCTTTTTTTTCCAGCATGAAGGTCATGTTTAAATACATAAAGAAAACAAAGTGATGACAATTCTCTAAAAAACCCACACGAGCAACATTTCGAGCTACATTTCGAGCTACATATTTGTTCAGAATACACGAACAGTTTCATTATTGCAAATGCTCATTATATAAAGGTTCCCGACAAAATTAACCTCCCAACTATGCTTACGAAACTCAACATGTCTTAATAGACGGCGTTTGTATTCAGTTTATATAATCTTTATACCGTGTTCAATTCAAAATTCTGTTTCACTAAATAACGTATGTTTTACTTGACGAGTAAAAAGATTGAGTGAAAGGGTTCGGTGGCAACTGGTCGACAGTCAACTGGTCGACAGGACAGCTGGTCGACAGTCAACTAGTCGACAGGACAACTGGTCGACAGTCAACTGGTCGACAGGACAGCTGGTCGACAGTCAACTGGTCGACAGGACAACTGGTCGACAGTCAACTGGTCTACAGGGCAACTGGTCGACAGCTTGTTGGGCGACACTGAAAGCTGTCGACGAGCAACTTGTCGACAGGTATATAGTCGACACAGTCATGACAACATGATTTTTAAATCAAATTTTCTCAACTTTGAAAAAAAAATACATGCATATTAAAACAAGTACATTGAAATGTTATAACTAAGAAAGAAGGAATAAGGACATGGTTTATTAAGCCATTGGAACATAGTTATAGCCAATAAATAAAATAAGTATTGAATAAAAAAACAAAAGTTGTTGAAATTAAAATGGATTAAACAAAGTAACTAAAAATAGGTCCGGATTGTTGCGTCATTACTATTAAGGAAAATTACTGTATGGGTAATTCACATGAATGACCTTCTACTATGACTGAAACAACTTTCACTAGTTTCAAGTGAAAGTTTGAGTCGACGATTAAGGACTCGCCCACTAAGTTGTCGACAAATTTTGATTCGACCAGTTTGCTGTCGCCTAGTTGTCCTGTCGACCAGTTGACTGTCGAGCAGTTGACTGTCGACCAGTTGTCCTGTCGACCAGTTGACTGTCGAGCAGTTGACTGTCGACCAGTTGTCCTGTCGACCAGTTGACTGTCGACCAGCTGTCCTGTCGACCAGTTGACTGTCGACCAGTTGACCCTGAACCAGTGAAAGTCATCGGTACTGTCAGCATTCCATTATTTTCAAGATTTCTCAAGCCCTATCTTTACCCAAAATGTCATATTTCATTTTTGGTTTATTACGTAACTGCTAAATATTTTGTTACCAACACAATTTTTCTCCTAAGAAGTTAGCTAAATTTAACTATTTTCTCAAAACAAATTTCTAAATTCAAAAATTGGCAAAGTTTTTGTTCGAGTGCTTCATTTTGGGGATATTTTGTAAAATTACTTCAACTCTTTTTTTTGTTTGGGTCTAAGATTTCTCCTGTAAATATTGTCTGTAAAATCCTAGTAAAAAATTGTAAATAAAGCAATCCTCTGCAAAGTTAGAATACAATTTACCCAACCTATACGCTAAGGATTCTATTGTAAAGTCATTCTTAGTATTCTTAATTCAACGATTTTTAATAAATTGCATGTTTAAAGCAACGCCGATCAGACATTATTCGTAATTTTTTCTCAATTAGTAAACTAGGCAGTTCTGTTGTAGACACCTACTTCTTTGTTAATTTAGCCATTGAGTTGTGCCAAAATTAACTTGGAAATAGATATTCACTCTTGCTCTTGCAAGAAGACACATTGTGCCTGTTATGACTGAGAAATCATGTAAATGATTCGATTAATACGGATAAAACGTATGTATTCATATATAACTTACAACTCAGCTGTTGGCTTCTACGGCGGCCATTATGGAAGAAGAAACTATCTCGTTCACGGCACTACTACGCATGCTCGGTAAATTGCCAACATGGTAGAGCAAGGAGTGAGCGCGAACAAGGTGACAGATATAACAGTGCCTACAAAGAAGACTTTGATGGGAAAAGACCTAGGGGTAGACCCCCAAAGCGATGGAAACACCAAATACGAGAGGATTTCAATATGGCTCTGCCTACAATTGAAAGAATGGCTGCTGGTCGAGATCAATGGAAAGAAAGTTTTAAGAAGAAATGTGCAAGGATCTGAGAAGATTATGCAAAAAAGTCAATGTCAAAGTCAGTCTTGCAAGAAACGTGCATAGGAATGTAGGCTTTCTCAACTGTACAAAGAATTAGTGGTTTAAAAGGAGTTTATTACTAAATTAATTAATACTCGTACTAATTAGGGATACCTAACATGAAATATAGTGGTCCTTGCACGCTCGGACTAAAAAAGATGTTGAAAAGTGAAAAACATTGGTAACTAAATGCAAAAATGTCATCTACAGATGGGGATGTGAATTCAATATTACGCTTGAAACAAGAGAAATTTACCACTGGGCCACCAATGAACATTTGTGGGCAAGAGTCTACAGGATTCTAAAACAAAAGGATACATTTATTCTACAGAAATAAAAGCTGCGGTCTCCTACAAGTTTCGCAAACAAGGGGAGAAAATTTGTATGTTTTAATTATAAAGGGTAAGGCATCTTTTTCAACAACAACATAGTGATTTAATAAAATTAGCTTTTCTGGTTTCCAGCTAAATTATATTTTATTGCTTCACAAAACACTACAAACGCTACCGATGACTTTCCCGAGAAATACATTTTGACTTCGTTCCTGGTCTACCTTGTGAATAATTAATAAGCTCCTTTTGACCGGTTGAAATTCTGTCCTAGCAAGCAAAGTATTGGTGTAGATTATGATGCTTAATATTTCTCCTGCCAACATTAATCAAACAAGTTAGCAAGTATCAAATAAGAGGGTCACACGCTGATGATGGTTCTGACTCAAAAAAAATTTTTCACCCTGCTCACTCAGCTTTAACAAGGGCAAATTGTCAATAAATTATTGAAACTTTTAACAGAGTCCGCTTCCCATATAACATATGACCACCTAAATTTTCATTATTTACATTATTATTATTATTTATTATTATCATTGTTATTATTATTATTATTATTATTATCATTATTACCTTCATTTTGCATTTTGGGCGAGCCACAACTAGCAGCTAAGGGATAAGAGGTTTCTTTCACCTTACATCTCCAATACGTTTCGAAGTATCCTTGCTGTTCCCAAGAAAATTGTTTTTTGTGACAGTACAACATCTACCTCAATTTTTAATTTTTCCATCCATCCATTGAAACCTTTGCTTACGCATCCCATAGGACCTACTACCACTGGTACAGCTAGCGCTTTTCTCAACGATCAGAGCCTCATTAATTCCCTCTTTAGGTTTTGGTATTTTTCAACTTTTTCATTTTCTTTGTCATGCACCCTATTATCTCCTGGAACCGCAACATCAATAATTATGCATGACTTCGTCTTTTTCTCTACCAATACTAAATAAGGTCTCCTAGCCACAATTACGTTGTCGTACTGGATATTCAGGTCCCACAATAATTTCACTTCATCATTTTCTACTGCTCCCTCTGGGCAATGTTCGTACCATTTTTCCGTCCTCTGAAGTACATGCTTTTTGCACAACTTCCAATGAATTAGCTTGCCAATATTGTCATGCCTTCTTTTGTACTCCCGCAGGTCCAGTCTTTTACACTCATCCTACATAGCGGATTATTATTATTATTATTATTATTTATTATTATTATTTATTATTATTATTATCTGGAGCTCCTCAGCCACTGATGGGTTGCATTTGCATCTACATAAGCCTGTATGGCTAGAGCTGCGAGCTGTCCAAAGAGGAGTTTTTCTATCCATCCTGATGATTCAAGCTGTTTCCGACCGACATTTTTAGCCAATTTCTTTGTTTTTCGGGCAGTTTCAGTTGGTATCAAGAGATCATCATTTTCGATTTCAAGATTCAATTCTCGAGAATATTTAACAGATTCTTTATTAACAAAGTGTAGTTTCTTAGAGTTTTCGTGAAAGTTGACTAACTGAAGCATCCAGTCATTTGCAGTAACTAAGTACTGAGAAAGTCCTATTGCGCCAGTTTTGTATGAGAGTTCCAGTTGACTCCTCCTCCTCTATTTCTTGAGATGTACAATCGGTCTACATTCGACTTTAGGTGATCCATTCTATGACAAGTGCATTGTTTTCTAACTTTGGTATCTAATCTTTGTAGATCGCTCACGTTCCAGTTGACGACATCGAAACTATGTTACTATTGGCACAGCTAAGGTGTTGATAGCTATTATCCTGTTTTTTGAATTCAATTCTGCTTTCATGATAAGCCTGACTCTTCATTTTTGTGAGTTGAATTCCATCTCCTTCGTTAACACCCAGGTGATTAAAAGTTCCTTCTTGGTCTAATTCCTTAATTTTAGTGTTATCATCGAGCACTACATTGTTCGTACTAGTTAACTTACTACTTTTAAATGTTGCTTTTGCGCACTTCTCCAAACCATACCGATATCATCACTAAATGCTTTCACTGTTTTCAGCAGTCTTCATGTTCTTCATCATTACTAGCATACAGTTTCAGATCATCCATATTATTTATTTTCTTGTCACTAACCTTATATTCGTAACCCGTCTCGTTTAGAAGCTAAGCTAGGGGCATAAGTGTCATACCAATGAGTAAAGGAGAAAGAAAGTCGCCTTGAAAATTTCACATTTTATTCGCATACTAGGAGAGGATAAAACACCATTTAAGTGTGAAAGAAAAAGATTAGTTTTCAAAAATGTCAAAGATGTTCTTAGAAAGTTTATTAGGGTAGGAGACCTTTTAAGCATCTCAAGACACCGTAAAATCCAGGAGTGTTGGGCACCATCAAAAGGTTTTCTATAATCGACCCATGCTGTAATTTACGAGTAGTTGGTCTTTACAGCTGTGGGATCATTCTTCACATCATTTAAGTTCAACTGGTAAGATATCGTGGCTCTCCACGTGAGCATATGCTCTTTCAGAAAGGATCGATGGTAAGAGTTTGTTGGATGTTGATAAATACGTAATTTGTAGTGTCATTAGTTTTTGCAAGCATTTAAGTACTTCCTAAACAAAACAATTTTGGTATTGAATCTGGTTATGCCATTAATATATTAAAACTTGAGACTAACTTTGAATGCCAAGAATAAAAGGTGTGTAGCAAAAAATTAGGAGCTTGGTCTATTGCAGGTGATTTCCATTTATGATATTTTATGAGAGCCTTTGTAATCTCTTTATTAGTAAGTTTTCGCACTGTTGTCCCGGGATGTCTTTAGCGTCATCCATCATACTTTTCACCCACTCCGAATTTTCGTAATGCCCTTTCTCATTGCCCCAGATATTGTTCCAGAAGTCACTAACCTGTTTTTCTATTAGCATTTAATCTACGGTAATTGGCGTCTTACCGATTTCTCGGAAGAACTTCTTAGCATCGGTCTCAAAGATCTTGTTCTGCCTGTAGAAATTGAATTCTTTTTGTAAATCTACGTAGTCTTTGGGCTTCAACTTTGAGTTTTTGGTTCAACTCCTCTTTAATGGCAAGTATTTGTTCTTTACTTTCTATTTTGTACTTTTTCAGTACTTTACTCGCCTTTCCAGATTTTATTTCTTTATCTTTCTGTAGTTCCTCCAGTAAAGAAAGTTCTCTTCTCAAGCTCTCTATTTCTTTATCAATTTAAAGTTGGCATTTAGATTTTATGGGTTTTCTTTTATCATTTTTCCTTTTTTGGTTTAATTCCCCATTTGTTTTGTAGTACTTTGGATGTTGCATAAATAAGTTGATTTAGTTCCCTCATGTCCGGGTTAATATCTTCGCAGAGTTGTTTCAATGCTTCGTTTCCCAGGACAAGAATTCTTTTCAATTTGTAACTTTGTCCAATTTTCATTTGAGATTCCCTATCGATCAATTCAGTGTTGTTGACAAAAGATAGGTAGGTCTTCAAAGATTTCCGTTCTCATTAATAACAAGTCCTCCTGGTTAGCATCAATCTTCGGTGGGGCTATATTACCAACAAAATTCTCGAGCCCTTTATTTCCATCTACTTCTACATCATCATTTCTATCAACAGTGATATCTCTATTGACGTCTTCGCTACCTTCAACTCATTCCTCTATTAACTACTACTACTACTACTACTACTACTACTACTACTACTACTACTACTACTACTACTACTACTACTACTACTACTACTACTACTACTACTACTACTACTATTATTATTATTTTTATCATTATTATTATTTTTATCATTATTATTATTATTACTATCATTATTATTATCATGTTTTATGTCTTTTTCTTTTATTTGTGCATTGTTTTACAACTTCATAGCACCGACTTATTACCAATAACCTAGGGTACTAGGCCGTTAGTGATGTATGCTGTTATAAATAAAGACAACTGTTATGTACTATTTTCAAACTGACAATGTTCTTCTTAAGATATGGGCAGTGTTGTTTAGCACTATTTTTTGAATTTCGGTTAAAGACAGCTTTCCTGCGATGCCGCTTACATACTTTTCAGTTCCTTTTTTGATCATACCAAGTGCCCTCACAATGACAGGAATGGTTTTCGTCTTCATTTTCCACATTTGTGATACTTCAATTTCCAAGTCTTTGTACTTGCTTAGCTTTTCAAATTCTTTCGCCGATATGTTTTATTCAATTTGTCTTTAATAACGATATCTGGTCTGTTAGCTTGGATAGCCCTATCAGTTCTTATGGGGAAGTCCCATAATATAGTTACACTTGGCTTGTCTACGACAGCTAAAGGTTTGTGCTCATACCACTTGTCTGTTGTTTCAATGTCATAGTGGTTACAGACTTTCCAGTGAATGTATTGACCGACACGATTGTGTCTGTTGGTATACTCCTTCGGTGCAAGGATCGAGCAGCCTGAAATGAGATGGTCAATTCTTTCTGCGGTTTTGTTACAGAACCTATACTTTTCGTCTACACCATTATGGATTACATTCGCCTGGTACTTCCTAGTGAATAGTGCTTGATCCTGAGTTGCGACTATAAACCCTTCAGTTTTCGCCTTTAGGCCAGCACTTCTCAGCCACTGATGAGTGTCTGATAAATCAACATCAGCTTTTTGGCTTCGAAGTGGGTGCTGACCATGCAAAGGCTTTGACCTCCAGGTACTGTCGATAACCTTTTTTCCTTTTTCCCTTGGCATCTTTTTTAGGTTTTGAGCATTTTCAGTGTTTTTCATTTCTCCTTCAAACTCAGCTTCCAAATCAAGTTCCAGTTCTCGCGCAAATAGCTTAGCATCTTTAACAACCGAGTGAGAGCCTTTCTGATTCTCATGACCAACTGTGCGATACAAGGCAACATGGAATTCTAATGGCAGTGAGAAACAAGTATATTTCGCAATTGTAAACCTGGAAATTGGCGAGTGAAATGAGAAATGGTCATCTTTAATAAACGAGTTTTTCTCTTTTCTTTCTTCCTTAATCTGCTTCTGCTTTTCTTTCCTTTATCTCTTTTCTCTTTAGAGCTGTGTACTGGAATTCACCTACTTAACAACAATTTTTTATAGCGAAGATGGAATATTGCCACACAAGTCATGCACGTCTATCTGAAGATTTTGCTTCCTCTGAGGATTGTCCGGGAAAAGAATTAGTGGCCGTCTTACCATTTAATGTCTATTCACATCACCTAATTACCTGTGCTATTGTTTGTGTACCTCTGTCTATACAACCTATTACTCTATTTAAATCACGGGAAACGCTTGGCTTTGGCATTGTGATCAGCAAGTTTTTCTGTCTTGTTATATCCTTTGCCCATTACCCTTGGATGCTGGTGTATATCTTCAAATTCTTCTTTATATGTGTTTCTTTCTAGGTACCGTTAGTGGATGACTGAGCATTGTATTTAGGGGTAAATAAATCCTATGAAACCTAAGCAAGAAAAACCTCTTTTTCAGCTCGGAGTATACTGAGTGCTCATTTATTTCTTCGAGGTTTTATTACTTTCCATTTATAGAAGTTTTGAACTTTCTATCAAAACAAATTCAGAAACATAATTTTGTTGAAAACACTGGCAACCAGACACAAAGGCAGTTCGAAAATCTAGACAAGAAAGAAAATGACAACAAACGGCGTTGATTTAACCACGTGAAATTTCACTTCTGCAGGTTAGATATGGAAAATAGAACCCTAACCGAATAACCAGCATAACTGTACTTGGTTTTTTAACAAAACAAAAAATTGAAAATAATTCAAAATTTTCCCTAGGAATCATTTGTTAGGTGTAAAAGCTGGTTTAATAGTAGCCAATAAAGCAACTATATTGCCTTATAATCGATTTGCTAGCCTATTAAGTATGGCTTATGCGAAAAGATTAGTAATGAATCCATCCGTATCCTTCTGAATCATTAATAACTCGCGTGGTCTAAAAATATCTTTTCTCTTGAACTTAGACATGTTCGTTTCTCTTCAATGTCAAACAAAAATATAAGAAATGGTCAGCTTTCAGATTTCCACGATGGGGTTAACATCACCACAAGACAGGCTGAGAAATTTGCTGTACCACACAAATTAGAGTCTTTTCTTCTGTCCTTTAGCCTCATCACTTATAAACCATCCTCTCTTCTCAATGCTACCATCATAAAGACGTCTCAAATTAAAACCCTTTCTGCGTAAAAATTTAAACGATGCCTTCGCTCAAATAATGGGGCACAATGTGTGACCAAGAGAACCTGCAGGATAAAACCTACTATTCTTGTAAGATATGACATCAACCGAGGTATTATTGATGAGAAATAAAAACAACTGACTTTATTTAAGCTAAAGCACCAATGAAAACGAACTAAAACAGGACATGGCAAGACACAGAAATATATACACGGACAACTATGATAAAATGATTCAGCTATTCTTTATTTCTTTGAATGCTAGTTCTTTCCAAAACTTCCAATTGGTCAAAATAATAATAATAATTACTATTAGTATAATAAAAATAATAATAATAATAATAATTATTATTATTATTATGTTTGATATGTTTTCTCACAAAGGTTTAGTTCTCATTCGCTTCAGTTATTATTGGTGTGATCCCAGATAACTACCTGCCATCTAAGGAATCACAACCCTTTCACCTGTAGCTTTAATGCCCTAGGACCAACCGTAAGATTCGGGCTGTACCTAACAGTGCTGTTTTTTTGGCATGTTCTACATTCATCGTTATTCCAATTTGTTTAACATGGCTTTCAAAGTTTTTCGAGACAGTTCCCAACGCACCCACGATCACAGGGATAATTTCAATCTTCTTCATTTTCCACAGTCGAGCAATCCCACCTCTTAGAGGTCTGTACTTATCAACTTGCTCCTGTTCTTTTTGTAGCACCCTCGCATCTCCAGGTATTGCAACATCTATAATTTTTGTCTGTTTTTTACTCTTATCTATTACAACGATGTCTGGTTTTCTTGCAATCACTGTTCTATCACACTGTATTACAAAATCCCACATTATCTTACATGAGTCATTCTCCATCACTCCCTGGGGTTCGTGTTCATACCATTTTGTTGCCGCTTCAAGAT
>RDPX01000059.1:1895349-1944443 GCA_003991215.1 Morbakka virulenta | reverse complement strand
AGAATAGGTTTGTTCAGTCAAATTTCTCGTAGGATTGTTTTGGGCGGTGTAAAAAGCCCTTAGTACATTTCTGTAATCCTCTGGGTTCCAACTTTGTCGAGTTTCTTTTTTGTTATTTCTTATCACTACAGGTTCAAGGTTGGGAGTATTCCGGTTCTGATTACCTTGTAGATCATTTGTAGAGGATGTAGACCTAGTAGCATGATCGATACACTCAGCCTGGTCGCTCACTGAGGAAAGTGCCCCTTGGTAACCCGCGCGACGGGCCATGCGGTATGAATTATTTTGTCTAGTTTTCATTTTGAATGAATATAAGGATCGGTTTGTGTAAGGTTTTCCTTCCCTAGTATTTTTTTCGAGACACCATCTCTAGAGGGGTTGCCGACCAAAGCTAAAGAGTCCCCTCCACCCATGAAGCAGGCTAGCCCCCGCCGGATGCCAACCCGGTACGTCATGGTCTCGGGGAGAGCTAACAGGTGCTACACCTTGCTCAAGGGTGACCTGGAGGTAGTTGTGGCAAAGGGTAACCTCATTCGCCAACGTCGAAACTCCACAACCGGATGTAGTTTAATGTCAATACCCAGGACATTTATTATTATTATTATTATTATTATTATTATTATTATCATTATTATTATTATTAACATGCTTTACAACACTTGTGTACTTCAGTCCTTTGAATATGCCGGGATCAGCCTAAGTCATGGGAAGATTTCTTCTTAGTAAATGTGCAGTTCCACGAAGCACCGTTTTCTGTGGTCTTCGATTCAAATATTACCAGGTATTTGTATGTATTTTTATATAATATAAGGATATTATATAATGATTATGATATAATCATTATCATCATCATTATTTATTATTATTATTACTATTATCATCATCATCATCATCATCATCTCAAACAACTCGCTAAATATAAGTGGTAATGTGTTCTTGGAGGTTGACATCAACAGGATTAACGTAATAAACAAAACTGTTGTTCTTCTGAAAATTCAAAGATACAACAATTATGTCTACATACCCAATCCACCGGTCGAAAAAGACTCGTCGAACTCCAGCTTGACTTTCTCTTCCAGCCACTTTTGTAACTGTTGTTTAGCAACATGAATACGCACAAAATCTTGCAAAAAGTCAGGGTTATCTTTAAGGAAAACTTCTACGACATTCGAGTCTAGGAGTGCTGTAAATGCAAATGAAAAGTAACATGGTAACAATTTACAACAAATAAGTATAAAGTAAACCAAATAGGTTCTATAAGCATTGTTCTAGCAATTGAAAAGTCTAGAAACAGCAAAGCCCCCAGCAAAATTATCATAAAAAACAGTGTACAACTTTAAAACACCTCTAACAAATACACTGGGTCTGCGAAACACTTTTTGAGAAATGGTTCCCTGAATGGCTCTTCTCCAGCTAATTTGTGTGAAGGCATAGTCTTCATTGGGGCAAATATAATCCAACAATGCCAACACAGCTAAAAAGTCATCGCAAGTACAAATACTCAGCAGTGGCCTGACCAATTAGAACTATGTTGACAGCATTAAGTACTCTAGTTTGATGTAACTTTACCCTCATCGATTGGTTGGAAATTTCAGAACATTTTTGTTTGATGAAAGAAATTTTTCAGTGACTAGCAAAGCAGTATGGGAAATAAGTCCCAACGATAGTGTACAGTAGTAATAATGATCTTTACTTTGACAGGGTTTTTTTTATTAGGTTCTACAGCTCATCTTAGTGATCTTGCTACCTATGGTTGACAGGATCTTCCCTTTGTCAAGCATATAAGAATTGGAATTTTAAGACAAGCTTTTATAGGCTTTTGATTCTCTTTTTCATGCCACACATTACCTATTTTTGCATCGATCTTCCTATTCTGACTCTTGCTCAGTTATTGAGACAGAATCAGACTCCATTAATAAAGCTCTGGACAAGCATCACACTGCTAACATCCTTGTCCTTAACGAATTTAACCATGTCGCATGGTTTGGTTGACTTATTCTAATCCGACTGATAGACCTGAAAAAGGTCTACAGCCTTCCACATGTATTGATACTGCTTGTTGATTTTCACACACTATTTCCGATTCAGACACAGGAAATTATTTTCTTTAAGATTTCTTGATTCAGACATAGGAGAACCTTTCCTTTAAAATTCTTTCTTAATTCTGTTCCTAACCATTGTACGGTTTTATGTTTACCTCCTTTTGGATATTCTGAAATGTTAACTGTTCCAACAAGCCACATAATAGTAAGACTCAAATTTGATCTGGTTGCTTTGGATGGTTTTCCTCAATTTCTTAATGATATTCCTTGGGACTCAGTCTTTAGGAAATTGGCTTAAGATATTACAGCTGAATTCACGTAATCGATTGGTTGATATTAAAACATATGTATTAGTCGTAATTACAAAGTCAAACCTCTTTCTCCTTCAAGGTTTAATCCTCTCTATTCTTCTACCATTGCTCATCGCAGTCATTTCCATGTTCAGTTTCGTGATGGACAGAATAAACCAGGAGTTTCATTCAGATAGACTGGAAAACTTTGTAAAACAGGTGATCCGTGATGCTAAATAATGCTATGCTAAACAAGCTCGTAAATATAGTTCTAAACAAAAACTTTGAAGTTCAGATTTAAGGAAGATTCACAGTAGTGTTTTGAATTCTGTAAGTGGTTTCTCCACTTTTGATGGTGTTCGATGTTCTCTATTCTCTATGGAAAAGCCTGATCGTTTAAAAAAAACGTTTCCAGCCAACTTTTTTAAATGATTGTGGTGGGGTTTTTTAACGGATTTTTCTTACCAAAGTGATCAGATTATGAACTCTGTAATTATAAATCCAAGGTCGTTTGCAAGGTGATTCACAGGCTTGATCAATCTTATAACCATGGTCTAGATTCCATTCCAGAAATTGTCTTCAAAGAGTGTGCTTCTGAGCTATCTTCTTTGTTGGCCTTCTTTTATAATCTTTTCCTATCCAAATCTTGTTTTCCACCTTGGCTGTTTCAAAGGCAAATGATTAGGCTTGGCAGACTAGCTTGCTTCATAAGCTTTCTGGCCACGGTACTAAAGCAGGGGTCTTTGGTATCACTCATTCCTTTGTTTAAAACTGTAATATGTTTGTCACCATGGATGAAATTACATCTGAGAAGGATTTTATTAATACCGGCGTTTCTTAAGACTCTATTCTAAGTCCTTCTCTCTCTTTTCTCCACATAAAAAATTCCCTTGGTAACTTGCTTCAGTTCATTAACGTCTATGCTGATGACATTAAGTTGTACGCTGGTAATGGGCACAAGGCAACTCTGCAGATACAAGTCAAACTTGTTGCATCTCCGTGTTTTAGAGGATGGTGAACGAAGTGGTTAGTTTCTTTCAAAAGGGCAAAAAAGCAACGGATCTCGCTCGATAGAAAGCGAACCTCTTATTTCCCTCCAATATGAATGCATAATCAATCTGTTAACCCTGGTGAGGCTACTTCTCCTGTTGAGAAATACACATACGCACACAGGGGTTCTGATAAGCTTTTCTCCCTGGTATCGGCTCCCTTTGTTGCATATCAAGTGACTTGTTTCGTATGACTTGAATGTTTAAATGTCCAACGTCAACTCAAACTTGACTTTATTTTTTCTGCCTTTTTTCACCGTTCTATATACTTCGTGGGTTTATGCTTTTCATCATTCTTAATCATAACAAAACAACCACAATAACACAAACAACAAAAACAAACCATCACTACAATTGCTGGAGGTGGGTCAACAACGTTTCAAAATGTAGCTCAATATAAAGATCATATAGTCCAGGGCATGATTACGTATCATACCAGGCGGATCCATATGTTTGGACATATGTAGTAGCTATTAAAAAACCTCTGTTTAAACTTTTCAAAATTAGCGGTGGTTACATTGGTCTTTCAGTACTACAAGTTACAGGTCAGTTCCAGTACCAACAAGGAATTTCATAACAAATATTTACCACTTTCCCTCACACTAATGCATATTTAAAGTTACAATTAGGTTTCCAAAAATAAAGGAGAAGAAACACTTCTGGCCAATTAAAGAACTTTCTGCATTCTGGTTTTCAAACAAGAAATGGAACAATATAACAACTGATCACAAATGCAAATGCAAACAAACAAACAAACAAACGCACACAAACACACACACATCCATCAACACACATGCTGTTGTATTTCTTAAGAGGAACAGACCTGGAATGATCAAAACGACCCAAACTTCCTAGTTGGGGTAGCCATTGGGCCAGAGTTGCTTTGTTTTCTTCGGCCATCTCACTTGGCAGATGTAAACTAAGTCAGTCATTGGCACATTAACCATATCGTCAATAACAGCTTTTGGGAAATATGTGTGAAATAACTTCTTAATCAAAAAATGGGGTATATGATACTCGTACTACAACAAATTACTACAAAAAATACTATTTCTCCCTCAAGATTTTGATTTCAATAAGAATTAAAAAGGAAGAGTTTACGTAATCACAGTCTAGATTGTACAGCAAAGTATTCTCAAGAAGACCTTCTTGTCTTACAAAGTTCATTTGGCCAAAATGTCATACGATGTTGTCCACCTAGAAAATTATCAAAGTGAGACTAAAAAATGCAAATTCCAACATTTGAAAAGATATTTTTTTAAATTGATAAATTTCATAGATATATGGAGGTTAACTTCTATTAATTTTATTTCAAACGAGGAAAAGTACCACATCATGTGGATATACCATACCATGAAATAGGTTCATAAATTTTGTTAAAATAAATTTGATATCATCCAACGTTCCTGACAAAACTCGTGTCATATTCCATTTAGTGGAAATCTGACATTACGGTTTGCTTTAAGCTTATCTTGTATAGGTACAATATATATTGACAATATGCTCAAAATTCAGACACGATGTAATGGAAAACAAACGTATTAAATGAAAAAAGTATGCGTAGTAGGATCTCACTATAAAATAAAACAGCATAACTGGTTTTCTTTATTGTTTTTAAGGTGAGAATCCTATTTCTGTAGCAAATACTAGCTTAAAATCTACACCTGATGCACGAGGGTAACAAGTTTAAACATCGCCCGTTTGGATATCAACCTGCACACATACGTGGATATGTGAGTGATTGAGCCAGTGGATTAGTGAGTCACTGAGCGAGATTATGTGCGTGTGTTCATTTGTGTGCATTAAATAAATAACCTAACATTAGCCTAAGGCAAGAATTAAATGTGAGTCATGCATAACATCCCCACCACCACCACCACCACCACCACCAGTTAAAAAGCTACAGCCACTACACGTGGGTACCTATCCTAAACATTCGCCATTTAGCTATTGATCTGCTTACACATTACCGAGTGTGGATGAGTAAGCGAGTCAATCAACGAGTCAGTGAGAAACATTAAGTGTGTATATATTGCATCACTCTCAAATTTCACCATTAATTGGTAAACCAACGAGCTATCAGTTTCCACCCTTTTGGAGTCAGAGATCACTTATTCTACTATGACGCTGTTCTTTTCTTTTAGAATTTCTTTTTTATTACACCTCTTATTATTCATACAACGCGAAAAGATTAATTTAATAGAAAACATACAGGGACTAATCAACACTTACGAGAAACATTTTAGCAGCTATTTAATAACTTTAACGATAAATTACATTAATTAGTCATCTGAGGCAACAAAATGTGTAGGCTTACGGTTGATTGTTTCTTTAATCACGCTGCCTGTGAGCCTTTAGTACAACTTGATAACATACGTTTTAAATAGATAACCACATTAATACAAACACAGAATCGGTAAAATAAATCCTAAAGATCTAAGAAAAATGCACTTTTCTGCATGATACAGTTCTTTTCCTCTCAGTTTATAACTACTTGAGTATTCAGTACATAGCCAAAGATAATTAGCTTCGAATACATAAAACAGGTCAAGAAAAATCACACTTGTAACCTATGGAAAAGATACGTCTTGATAAGTTTTCGCACAATAGTGTTGTTATATATGCTTTCTTTACAGTTGCATGACTTCATTAATTTACGGAAAAGAAAAAGGAATAAACAAAACTAAATGCATCAAACTTAAAAATCGAATAAAAATCGAATGATAAAAAAAAAAAAGAAACTTCAATATGGTAATATTCTGCCCAAGCGTCCAAGTAATATTAAACAAAGGTGGGTATCGTGGGTTGAAGCACAATCCTTTTTCCGCTAGATCGGAAAGGAAATACAATGTTCCTCATATTGTACAGGAAGCTATTCAACTTAACATGTTTATCTCATGCTACTCACCAGGACCGCGTTTTTTCAACCAGTACCTGTCCGTGGATACACTTCGATTCAACATTTTTTCTAAACCTGTTTTGGTGCTATTTCCTTGTCATTTGATCACTACCTTTGCAGCTTGAACTGCGATTCAGTGTCTTAGAATCGGTTTATGTCAACATTGTCAAAAATGAACTCAAATTATTATTCAACTTTTAGTTCAAACGTTGTTGTCTTGCATACCAGATTGGTCTCCTTTATACTAATCCATAGCAATAAGACGATCTCTGCTTTTCAATACCTCGTATAAAGCTGGAATTAAGTTTTGTATATTGTCAAGATTCAGCTAAAATGATCTACCAAACAAATAAAACGATAATAAAACAATAATAAAAAAAGTCAAATTTAATGGAATGAGAAACGCTTCTGTATTTATAGATAGCCTACATTTATCCATGATGCTCAAATGTGCATGTGCACAAGACTAGGTGATTTTCAAAACATCATTACTCTACCAGTACCTTCATTAAAGATTAATAATTGATCTGAAAACGATATTACAAGCAAGTAAGCACAACGTGAAAATGAAGACACCAAGATAAAAATAGTCTAGCCACGTTCTCACTAATCATATATCAACAGAGTCTTTTCTTGGTATTTATTTTGTAGTGGCGACACGAAAGCAATGCACTGTTGACATACGTATCATCAGTGTAAGTGTAATTGTTAGGTACTGTAACCCTCACGAGGTTATTGTCAAAATACGAATTAAATATATGTTGAAAAGAAATAAAAAGAAGTTCACTGATATGCCGACTGTTAAACACTCAATGATTAGCATGCTCAGGGATTACAGAGAATGTCGTAGTAACTTTGAACTTGCAGTAGTGAATGCCGCCCTAGTAACACCATAATTCAACCATTATTGTATATAATATGCTCTGGTAAACCGACGGCCTCCAATTCTGAAAACATAGTACAAAATAGTATAAATATATATGCATACATACATATATATATATAAACAAATAATATTAATGTACATGCTTTAAATCATTTGAAACGGTAATAGCGTGTCTCATACCTTGACAAAACAAATGCACTTTACATTTTAATTCTTACTAAAATAATATATTATAAACCACGTGTTTTTAGTATTGGAGGAATTATCATGAGTACGTTATATCTAAAATACACTAGAAACAAATATAAGCCTTACGATATCAGTACTGTGGTAAGTGGTGGCCAACAATTACTGAATTATTAATGTAAAAGCAGATAGGTGATAAAATAAATATAAAGATGGGTTATTAAAACAAAATACAAGGAAAAAGTAGAACTGTCATAATCACATAAAATCTATCTCAAAATTTCAAAGAAAATGTTACACATTGTGTATTGATCCTTTGGTTACTTGCGGAATTTTAATAAATGAAAAAAAACAACATGTTATGCTGTTTAATACTAGTTAACAAAGTAAGGGTCTTCGCAAAACGTTGATATTTGTTTAATTGTAAGAAGCCATGCACATTTCACAGAGCTACATTAATGCATGGTCTTCCGTAAAAGTATTTATAGGCCAACAGAAAGAAACTACCTTTAACACTAAAGTATTTATAGGCCAGCAAAAAGAAACTACCTTTAACACCAAAGTATTTATAGGCCAACAGAAAGAAGCTTCCTTTAATAATAAAGTATTTATAGCCCAACAGAAAGAAACTACCTTTAACACAGGGCATCTGACCTTGATGCACTGCTTTCAACTTATTTTTGCTCTACTTGTCTATAGGTGGTACAATGCAAGTCCATTTGTGGCTAACACAAAATTTCCCCTTACTCTTTTCAGCAGCTATTTTCAACTTCTTGACCTTCTTCAAATGGTAAAATTGGTCAATATATTAAAAGGAAGATCAATGACCGACTCTGGCATTAGGTTAATAATGATTAGATGTCTAAATACAAATTATCCCAGGCAACTTTAACGGCCAGGATAAAACAAAAATAATTGAAGTACTAAATAAAACCAATATGGAACTGGGATATTAACTGGGACAATATTAACATACTGAGCGGCACCCTGTGAAACAAATTTTGGTAGTATGACTATTATGCAAATAATATGACAAGTAGAGAACTTGAAATTATGCAATAAATGTAAATTATCCATAGAAAAAGATGCAGTAGTAGTAGTAGTAGTAGTAATTAGTAGTAGTGGTAATTATTATTAGAAGTAATTAGTAGTAGTTGTAGTAGTAGTAGTAGTAGTAGTATTAGTAGTAGTAGTAGAAGTAGTAAGTAGTTGTAGTAGTAGTAGTAGTAGTAAGTAGTTGTAGTAGTAAGTAATAGTAGTAGTAGTAGTAGTAGTAGTAGTAGTAGTAGTAGTAGTAGTAGTAGTAGTAATAGTAGTAGATAGTAATAGGATGTAGTAGTAGACCAAGTGGCAGTAGCAAGTAGTAGTAGCAAGTAGTAGAAATAAGTATTAGTATTAGTAGTAGTAGTAGTAGTAGTAGTACTAGTAGTAGTAGTAGTAGTAATAGTAGAAGTAGTAGTAGTAGTAATAGTAAGTAGTAGTAGTAGTAATAGTAGTAGTTGTAATAGTAGTAGTATTTGTTGTTGTTGTTGAAGTAGTAGTAATTAGTAGTAACATTAGTGTTAGTAGCAGATGTAGCGGTAGTAATAGTGGTTGCAGCAATGGTACTTGTAGTAGTATTGCATTAAACGTTATTAAGATTTCAAATTCAAAAATGGTACGCGCAGTACATATACAAAGATAATGCAGTATTAAAAATTGTCTCTTGTAGCATTACGGTATAAACACATAATGACGTTAAATTACAAAATAACAATGTTGCACAAGGGTCAAAGCAACATATACTATGTATATTGTTAAAAAAATTAACATAGTATATTTTTGAAAATGAGAGTGGTATCTAAAAGTACAAAAATTCCTAATTAGGTTTTCAAAAAGCTCTTAATGTCCAAATGGAAGCAACATGGAACTGCTATAAACAACAAGTTAATTTTCCGTGGCAAAATACCTTGGAGAGATATCCCTCTTCATAGCCATTCAAGGAAATGAAAACATCAAAAGACTCTGAGTTTACAGAAGTTAAGCACTGCCAGACATATGTCACCAAGTCAGATAAATGACCAATCCAAATAAACAGACCTGCCGGTCATATATGGTAAAATCTTGCCAAGGATTAACGGAAATAAACTTGGTGGTAATGTCATAAAAAATAGGGGGCTGTCCAGCAGCACTTCTTCATGAAGGTATGGTATATATGACATAATCATTACAGTTTGAAAATGCAGAAAAATTGATACTCTTAGCCCAGCCCAGCTTTCTCATCATGATTTTGCGGTCTGGGAAATGATTATTGAGTAAAAGGATGAACGATAAAGAGCTTTTCAATGTTTCTCAAATGAGAATTTGGATCAAACCAGGATGTATGATCACTGGGAGCATTTAGGCATACTGACAAGAAAGACAGGAAACGTTTTGTCAAGAAAAGACAACATGTTTTCTCACCAAGCCCTATTTGCCCATTTGAACCTTTTGTCTTCTCCTTCTTCTTTATTTCTATTCTGTTTACTGCGGTTTATTCCCAATGTCCATTTTACCCTTTTCTATCACCCTCTGACTTCTGCAAACTTGAACTCTTTTAACGTTTTCTAGTCATCTTTTGCGATTTTTATTGCCTTCAGTGCGAATTACAAGAAAGGAAATTCTTTTTAACAGCAGTGGAGCTTGTTTCCATTGTCAATTAGCAAGCTTTTCAGTCAGCATCCTACTAATGCTATATCGGTTACGAAAGCAGGCTACAAAATCCTGCAACATGCAAACATATTTAATATTTTCATTTCTTCCCCATTGAGTCAGCATGGGAAGGATATTTTTCTTTTAAACGAGTCTCGATTCCTGAAATTTAATAAAGCACCTTTGAATGAACTTTTCGAGGTTTTAATTTTCAGTTTTTCTACCAATAAGAAACTCTATTAGTTTATTCTATCCCTGGAGTCCAGCTGCTACAAATGACCTTGTTATATTGCTACAATAGCTTTCAGCAAAACCGCATTTACTACAACGCCACAAGTTAAAAACTTAAGTCAAAGATTATAAAACTATCTACCGCTTTGACGTGTTTCTCCATTCTGTCCCACAATATCACTCTCTTACTCGATTCACGCCATTCGATATCAGTTTTTCAACCCCAACCTAAAGATCTTCTTTTCCTCATTCTGCACATCTATCTCACAATTGTTTTATTTCTTTTATCCCCGTTGACATAATTCAGGCTTCATTTAATCCCTTCCAAAATATGTATTGTCCACATCTCCCTCCTTACTTAATTACCTTATTTTGTCTTCTACAATGAGTAACAGGACCTGCCTTTTAGAAGCTATTTCTTAAACTAACACAACACACTGGTGCAAAACTCTTCATTCTAATATTTATCATTGTAATACCTAAATAAACACGTATTTTAATGTGTGGTGTTAAAGAAAATTTAATTTACACACATGTATATTTATAATTAGAATTGATCCTCTCCATATCAGCAGATCAAAACGTTCCCACAAAAGGTGTATTTTGGCTAAGTCATTTGCACATATATACTATAACCAAAGATTATAAAAAGTAAATTAATGTAACACAACTCTATAAAATCTAATATACAATATAATTCTTACCTTTGTTCCCAATATCTGTTAATATTGGTGATGTAAATCCACTGTTGAAACTAAATTGACCAAGCGTATCTAAAGGTATAGCTGGTCGAAAGGGGCCTTCCAAGATAGCAGACGTTACTTCATATGGCAATTGACTGCAAACTCTGTAGAAAGGCACAACAGCCTGGCTACTTCCATGTGACACCGGCTGGTTTGAACCAGTTCTTGACGGAGAATGATCAACTTTCACAAAAGCTGAGTTGACTTTCAGCAGAGGCGGAAGTCTTCGGTTTCCAACCTGCCTTTGCGGATTGGACATAATTTTCACTTTACTGTGCTCTTTCCTTCCTAAAAAACAACAAAAAATCAATGTATGAAACTATATCCTTTTGACTGTATTACAAATATGATATGTATCCATGAAATATACGGGAACTAACAACAAGAAAATCGGGAACTCTTTCAATACCGTCATTCTAAGCTGGTCCAATGTCCAGATTATCGGTACTTAAAGTAAATCTTATCGGAAAAAAATAAGCATTATTTCCATAATAACACGCAAAATGTGCAATATCTTCAGCATTTCTCTAAAGAGGACCACAGAAAAAAATGGTATTCCGCCTATATCCTCCTTACTAATGCTTAGTGGGGTGAACGGCATCATGTTAGGTCCAAAGGAATGCGACGTACAACGCAGAAAGTGGTTTAAACTGCTGAAACAAAAATCTAATCAAAATATAAACTATTTAAAAAATCTAATCTGTAAAAGTGTTAGTGGAGCCATGGATTAATGGTTAGTGCAGTTCCACTGTAACAAGGAGGTTCCAGGATCGATTCCCTGAACGAGTGAAAGGAGTTTGTAATTTCATAGAGGTAAAAGCCATTGGTTTGCGTCAGGAAGGGCATTTGACTAAGAGATATCTCACTGCTAAAACAAAGTCCCTCTGACGGGCATTGTCTGAGCTCCAATTACTCGGGAGAAATGACGTTAAAACCAAAACAAATCTGTAAAAGTGTTGCTTGGTTGCCAAAAATCATTTAATCATCAAATTCAAACAAGGGAAACCTGAATTCTAATTGGTATATCACAACAATATCCAAGACCAGACTCTTAAAAGTCTCTACCAGCTCTGTTATAAATACAGCGCAGTGAAATCACACTATAACCGAACCCCTTAAAGTAATTGGCGTGAGGTTGATCAAAGTACACTTGAAGTGTAATTATAATATGCAAAAAAGCCGAGTTAAAATGTTATCCCTAAGAAGAATTTGAATGCCACTTCCTGTGGCTGCTTTTCCCTATAGATGATGACTTGCCCCGTTATTTTGAAGCTGCAATGCTCTCTTCATCAGCTTAACTTCTGACTATAAAACGGAAGTTGCTTTTAAACAACACTTTTTTCTCACAGAAAAATTTAAGCACTAAATACTAACAAAATCGGCATCTCTTAAGTTGTCAACTACAAAATATTATTGTTCAATGCATAATTCATTTCAATAAGAAAGATATTTTATCAATTTGTTTTAGTTGATTGCATTGGTAGATTTGACATTCAATCCCTAGGTGAGAATTTATCAAACTCCTTTACAAAATACTATACAGAAAGCTTTCTTGGAGCCCAGTATTGATATATTTTCATTAAAAGCTTCTCTACTTTGCTAAGCAGATAAAAAACACTTTCTAGGCTTGTAAAAGACACAGTATTACCTAAACCTAATTCTCTGTTATCTTTGATGCCGTAGTACCTTGGAATATTCTTTGTCTCTTTTTAGTATGGCTGTAATGTGGCCACGCCTAGTCAGTCTGTATGCAGTGCAGAGGATATCTGACCAACATTGTGCATGCAAACAAATTATTCGGAAACATAAAGGAATGACTGCCAATATAAAAAAAAATTTCCCAAAAATTTATGACCACATTTTTTATCGTCTCAGCTAAACGCTCGTGAAGAAGATTTTTTGGTTGTGTGTGTGTGTGTGTGTGTGTGTGTTGGGGGGGGGGGGAGAACACTAAACAGTGCTTGATCCTAACACAAAAAGAACCACGATTTGGGTAAAAAAACATGTCTGCTTAAAAAATTCTTTAATTTTATCTACTGTACACATTTATCTAGCAATATACCTTCTTTACTGTTACCTTGTCACTAATTGTAAGGAAAATAAGAATTTAAAGTTTATTGATTTGAAGAATCTGGTGCCTGCCTCTCGATCTTCTCTTTTTGTGTTAAGACAGGGAAGCAGCTGGTACTTTAGTGAAAATAATAAAGGTAGATACAGATTAACTCTATCAGTCCAGAATGCAAAGTATTAAGCCATAGTGAAGGGAACATTAAAAAATTGCTGCCACAAGACAGCTGTACCACATATACAATGATGTTCAACAAAAATAAAATAAAAACAGTCAAATAAAAACAATCAAATAAAAACAGTCAAATAAAAACAAAATAGAGATTTCTAGTTTTCGATTGGACGCTTTGGGTGAAAAGTTTGTCTTAAACAAGCACGCCAATGAGTTGCAGCTGCAACTATTATGTGCATGCCAAATGAAGAAGACACAACAAAGGCTGCTATATTCCTAAATAAACAAACAAACATACAAAATACAATCAAATTTTTCATTAGACAAGATAAAATGATTACCATTTTCAAAAATGTGATAACTAATTTTTTCTAACTAAATTAGGAATCTAGCTTACTGCGTTTTAACTAGGAAATAAGACTTCCTTTGCACTTGACCTCACAAGCACACACACATAAATACATATATATATATATATATATATATATATATATATATATATATATAAATATATATATATGAATCGATATATATTAAATATACATTAACCTACCGTCCTATCGAAAATATATTCTAAAAATCACAATNAAAATGTGATAACTAATTTTTTCTAACTAAATGAGGAATCTAGCTTACTGCGTTTTAACTAGGAAATAAGACTTCCTTTGCAATTGACCTCAAAAGCACACACACATAAATATATATATATATATATATATATATATATATATATATATATATAAATATATATATATGAATCGATAGATATTAAATATACATTAACCTACCGTCCTATCGAAAGTTATTCTAAAAATCCCACTAGGTTTCAGTTGAAAATGAAGCATACCGTTTAAAGGAACTCTGTACCTGGAAACTTATCACGTTTTCTTGAAAACAAGACCTCCCATAAAATTTCACCAGCTGCTTTATCCTCATTACCGGTATCATGAGTTCATGCCTTGTGACAAATTGATCCTATCATTTGAATAAGCAACAAGCTTAATTTCTCTATCTTTAGCTCTAAGAGGCCGCAGGTTCTCTTCTGTATACAGTCAAATGATATGTAAGTCGTAATGTAAGTCGTGTTTTAGGTTCTCTGCTATATTATTGGGTGACAATGTATAATGACCCAAACAACAACTGCATTTCCTGTTATTAGTGTTTCTAGTATGGAGACATGACCGTTATCTTGTCTAAGCGCAAAGATCTTCCAATTACTTTTAGTAATCAACGTGTTGTAAGTAAACATGAGATTTGCGTATCCTTGGCTTCACATAAAAAGTCATGATAGAGCTAATGTTTAATTATATCGTTGGATGTAGTTCATAACAACCGCCATTTTTATATGAATGTGAAGAACATTGAAGAATTGAGGTGTTATGCATTATTACTCCTCTCGCTGCAACCATCAGTAGGATTAACCATCTGTCAGTTAAACGTTGCAGTTCAAATAATAAGTAGGCCAAATACGGGGTGACAAACAAGATAAAGGCTGATAATGGTGTGATCAATGGGGCCAGGAGTTTAACAACCAGGAAGTACCGAAAAACCTAACTACATTAGAATTCATATTTAATAAGCCCAATTCACTGACGTTACTAGTCCGATTAATCGCTTCTATTTATCATATACCTACAATACAATGCAAAATAAAATTTCCATTTCATATGACACTATTCCATGGTAAACTTTAAAAAAACTTACGGAAAGATTAATCCATAGAAACATTGTTGACGTTACTTTACTGTAAGTAAAAAGGCCATCGGGGCAGAAGAACAGAAAGATCGAAATAGCAATGGGTGATAGACGGGTGGAAAAAGTAGAAAAGAGCTATGGCACCAGAAAGAGTAGCAAAATATTCAAATGTGGAGTGAGGTTAATTACAGTGGCCGGCTTTGTGTAAAAAAAGATTGCAGAAGAGAAGAAGGAAAAGGAAGTGGAAAAGTTATAAGTAAATTAGGTAGTCAATGATTATCGGAGTAGTGGTTGTAAACTACAGGTTTTCTAAATTTCTGGTAAATAATTTTCCTCTCAAAAAATATAAATACTTTCCTATTTGCACTTGTACATTATGATTTAGAGGAATCGTAGTCGATTAGTTCGTCCACTGAATTTAACGTGACTGCAATAGTATGGTATTCTTTATTAAAGAATGCGTATCATCTTCCTTGTTTTAATTTGTAAGTATTTAATGACTTCCCTGAACAAAATACGTGGCAGCACCATTTTACATATCAGTTACCTACAGTTTCATTTAATAACACACAAAACCAGGAATGTAACACTACTCTGTATTTTGTTTTATACGTCGTGTGAATATGAACAAGTAAACATTGAAATAAGTATGAGCCCTATTATACTGAAATTTCATTTTGTGGTCGAAATTCTGTCAGTTTAGTAGAGTTTCATCTATTCTTGCTTTATCCGTAACTTGGAATATGAATTGTGGGAGGCACCATTCTCGTACTAATGTAACAGGCTCTGTGCTACCGTTATGCGACCCTCAAGTCAGCCCCAGTTCATCCGGCTTTGGCTTTTTGTTTCATTTGAGTTTGTCATTCTCCGAGACTGCTGCTTTACTGGACTGACGAGTTGTGTACTCTTTTCCTGATCTATGCTGACGGTCTGTATTTTCCAGGCAGCCTAGTTTCACCTTTGGCACCGGGAAGCCCGTAAGTCATGCATACTGCACTTTAACAGATCTCTTTCGAACCATCTGCGTTCGGTCTAAGGGCTTGCACTAGCTCGTCTCTTGGACCACTATGTAGAGGGGCACGGGTGGGCGCTGAAACAAGTATGGCTACGGTAGTCCAAAGGATGTTACCTCGAAATGGGTACCCAACGTAAAGCACCATGGTATAACACCAATTACAAACACCAACAAGAAGTAGACAACCAAGCAACCACAAGCTACATGTAGCCACGACCAAGCCATAGCCTACTACCCTATACTGGCGTGGTCCAAGGGTCAGCATCCAATGGATGATTCCACTACCAGTACTATCAACACTGACCTCAGGCATTCTGGAGTCCTGTTATCGGAGCTTCAGTAACTCCTATTAACTGGATAAAGTGCGTTTGGCAACTTGCCTGGAGAATTTTTTAATCTTGGTCTGGTAATAAAGATGTTGCCAGGGTACATTCCACTGGTACTTGTAGGTCCTTTCATGTGGATCTTATTAGTTGCCACTGCCTGAAACACATCAGTGATGGCGACTTTACAAACTTTTACCAAAACAAGGTATGAGGGTACGAAAGGTAGCTCCCACAATACGCTCAAACGTTAAGCCTCCCCGATTCCTTCGAGATCCTTAGCTTGTAGTCCTACTTGTCGAATTATCTCTGCCATTGAGAACCTCTTCAAAGATAACCCGACCAAAATGCAGCAGCACGATCAGAACAATTACCTTGAAAAAGGTCCAGGATCTTAAAAAAACGAAAACAGATGTAAGCCAACAGAGTTCATATATTAAAGTAAGGAGTTACATATTATCCGTCCACAAGGAAAATGGGCACAAATTGATGACTGAAACCATTCTACTGGCTATATTTTTAACCAAATATGGAACAAATTTCGGTAAAAAATACCTTGCCCAACGATTCTTACCGATATTTGTTGTAGTTACCTATAATCCAACCGCCAATATTTTTATTAACTATAATAAGAAGGGGTACATTGAAATTCACTTTGAATGTTCCAAAAGGTTGTTAAGTCATGATGAGACATTACTGGTTTCACCATAGTACGAGGGTTTACGATTAGCATATATTCCATTCTTTACCGAGATGTGTTCATGCCAAAATGACTATAAACAATTGGCAAAGAGCAGCTTACCTACTCGAAGTGCAAATAATATATATTAACAAAAGTTAGCCAGCTTTCAAAGTTTACAAGAAGTAACTTGCCATGGTTGAGATAATAGCTTCATGGATTAAAAAGTATATGTGCAAAACTTTGTTTGCTTCGAAATACAATCAATTTTTCTATGAGAAAACAACCCACCAAAACACCAATGTGAATTGCAATGGTCAAGTAAAGTCAACGCTTATTAAGCAACAGGATCAAATCTACAATTTCCTTTCCGAAAACATGGAAACAGCATTTAACAAAATCGACCTTTTTTACCGCGAAAGACCGTTATTACGTTATATTTAAAAAATCAACCTTAAATAATGATTATTCTCATGAGTTTTCATTGTAGATATCAAGATTCTGCATGACCTTACGGCTGAACGTTGAAAAATATTTAAGAAATGAAATTAAAAGTACATATAGACTGTTCTTGGAAGGTGAAATATGAAAAATACCTGATAGGTTTAATTCAAACTTTTCTCTTGTGGTAAACTTTACTCTTCTGGAATCCTTAAAATTATGATAAAATATTTCTCCATTTTTGCTATTTTCAAAATGATTTAACCCGGTTCATTCTAGTTGCTAACTCCTGGACAAACTTCGTCATTACCTGTTCAGCATCCTTTTATCCTTTTTCTATATCTTTTGGTCAAAGGCAAAAATTTGCCACTTCACTGGTATATCTTTAATACAATAAAAGTTTTAACATGCGTATTTTTAATACGTTAGCTTGTGATACTAAATTTGAACATTTGCTCTGTCCTTGCAATTTTACATTTGCAAAGAAGTGCTCTGTACAACCAAAATCGAATTATGTGGTTCTGGACGATTTCCATCTTTCACTGCGAATTAAACATTGTAGAATGTAAAGAACAAATGGTAGAGTGTATGCATTGTATATATTAATTTCTACTTGTATTGGAATACATTTATTTATTAGCAAACTTTTGTTTTCGTCAAAACATTACCACCCTTTACCTGTAAGGTGGCTTATTACAAAGACGTCATCTCTACCGTAGTTATGTTTATATACAAGATAAATCTGTTCTGCTATATCCTTCAGACTTCTTTTGGTGTCTTTTTATGTTGGCAGCCATGCATCTGGTTTTACTTAAGTTAATTATCATTATTATATTTTTATCATTATTAAAACGATACTTATATAGATTATTTCTTTTCAGCAATATGTAAGATAATATGAGCAAGGATTAGCCTTTTGAGAATTATGGCATGCCTGTTTTTATGAAATATATTATCATTCTGTATGCAAATATCTGGTGTGTGTACCTGATTATCGCGAATTGCGTTAAAGTTTTAACTTACAGAAAAAATGTAGCTCTCTTTTCAACTTTAAGCAAATATATATATAGTATAAGTAGCATTTGTTTACAATTTTGTACAGGACGATATATAGCTGGTAAGTATATCGACCGACTCTTCCAATTAAAAATATTTTTATTTGATTTTATAGATTTTATTGAATCGACACATCCGTATAACACATAAGACAACAACTTGCAACACTAACGAACATTAAACAGTAACGAAGGGTGGTGGGAGTGCCAAAGAATTTCTTACTAGGCGATTATGTTCATGATGAAGGCAATTTTTACTTGATTTGTGACAAACAACTGTATACTTACATCAGGTCTCTGACAAGCAATAGAAAAAATGTCTGCTGAGATCAGACAGTGGAAGAAGGAATAACAAACTGGAAGAACAAGAATGCTCCAATGTATATATACTACCACTATGCCACTAAAGATGAGTAAGTCAAAATCAGTAAGATAACTTAATTTGCAGATCTACTTCATTTTTAATGATGCTTAACGTATTTATGAAGTCTATAAGTATTGGTATGTCATACGGTATTGGTTTGATATCACCTGCACATCCAAGATCATTTTAATTTCCTTGACCAGAAATACGTCAGGAGATTTAAACTTTTTTTTAATTGCATCTGGTGGTACAGAAATAAAAGGGAATGATGCTAACACGCCCCTTCCTTGGAAGCTTTTAAGCCCATAAAATATAGAATACTGCCACTAAAGACGAATCCCACTGTTGCACAATACTACAACTTCGTGACGTAGGTTGCATGATATTTCAATATCGAGCATTAATACAAATATATTTTCTAGTCAAAATAACAAAGTACTCCCTTTGCTTAATCCAGGCCATTTGAAGTCTTTTTTGCATCACGACCATTAAATTTCATCAATTTTTTTCTCGGCAGTTGGTAACAGTTCTCCTCACTTAGAGATATTCAGTTGTTAATAGAAATTGTCGTAAAATTAGGTATCTGTCCTGTTTTGTCACGGGTGATTTTAGTTTATTTATTCTTTAGCGTGTTGTTTTTGGCCTAGTTTTGAGCTTTGTCTGATGAAACTGGCTGTTTGATAAAAGGCTGCTTATATTATCATATACTGTTTCTAAACATTTCAATTTTGCCTTCAGGTATATCTAATATGTTTTCTGTCCATTTCGTCGATTCTACAAATAAAATTTTGTACTATGCTGATTAAAAGTCACGTCACTTTCACGTTTTGAAAATGTGTGTTCATTTCTTGAAACTAAGGGTCTAAAAACATGATCGCCTTCTATTTCGTAATGGTTGGTTTAGGAAAGTTGATGATTACAGGAGAGACTAAACATTTCAGGTACTTTTAGGATCCAGCTATGCGGCATGCTGTCAAAAGGCTTCTTGTGGTTTATCAAAACTATACTCAGATTATGATTTTTGTACTTACAATTCTCCATGAGCATCTTATTGATCAGAAACTTATCTTTGCAGCAATCTAAATCTCTCACATCCTTTGTGTTCAATATAGAAAAAGTTTCCAGTTTCCAGAAAGGTGTATGTATGCTTAGTTAATATAGATACTTTTACGTACTTACTTACTTACTTAAAAAATGAAAAATGCTATCGATGACTGGAAACTTTCACCCGAACTCAGATGTTGACAGGCTATATATTAACAGAAACAAAGGCGGGAGAGGTCTTAGAAACGTTAAAACGTTGTTCGAAAGCAGAATAATAGGGCTACATCAACATCTGAAATTAAACTTTGCACGTAACGAAATCCTTAAATATATTAACGAATGCGAAATGGACTCGATTAAAAGAATCGCTGATGAGCTGCTGCAACAAACCAATATTATCCAAGAACAAAATGAAAAACCCAAAAATCTTAGCCGAAAATTCACTCTCCAGAAAACTGAACAACGAATTGAGAGATATACCAACAAAAAAGTACATGGCTATTTTCAACGAAAACTTAAAGATGACAACAAGATAGACCACAAAACGAGCCTACAACGAACGAAAAATCGCAGTACAACATCACACTTTAACAGCTACCTAGACAGTATCATTGACCAGGAGCTCCCAACAAGATACCTCCAGCATAAACGCCAACAAATCAATGACAACAAATGTAGATTGTGCCATATCAGCATAGAGGACGTAACCCATATAACCAATGGTTGCCCGAAAATGTCAGCAAGATACTATCTACCCCTCCGACATGATGCTCTTGCAAAGTACGTGCTGAAGGCAGTCATAAGAATGAACCACCCTGAACACAACTACTTTGAGAAACGAGATCCCGAGTATGTGTTAAAAATAGACAATGTCGAGTACTGGTGGAACCTACCAATCAAAACCATTACGAAAACACCACACAACAAACCTGACATGATCATATGGGACAAATCTACGAAAGTTTGCTCTATTGTCGAATTCAGCTGCCCAACTGACATCAATATCGGAAACAAGATCGACGAAAAGATGAACAACTACGCACCACTACTGAGAAACATGCAGATAATGTATCCCGACTATCGGTTTAAAATGATACCAATCATCATCGGGGCACTTGGATATGTCCCAACATGTCTGCAAAAAGTAATGGAAGAACTTGGTTTCGAGAAGAAAGAAACGGCGAAACATATAAATAAAATGCAAAATATAGTTACGAGTGGAACTGTTAAGATTTGCAAAACCTTCCTTAAGTTCTAATTAAAATATTTTTTGTATCTTGAAGTCAGATATAACCTGAAATGCATCCTGCTGTAGACCAGTTAGTATTTACTCGTAATTCGTGAATCGTGAATTTGTAACTTGTAACTCTCAAAGCATAGGAAGTCTTTGAGCCCAATGTAATTTGAATCGGTAATCAGTTTTCTTCTAATATGATACTTTTTATGTAGGAGTAATCTTGTCTCAGTGTTTGAAACCGATTACTTTTTTGAACTGTATAAATGCTACAGTAACATGAAATATATATATGAAGCTTACTTACTTACTTCCTTACTTACTACTTACTGCACGGTTTTACGTCTTCTTTTCCCAGCATCTGGGGTTGGACACCTTTTTGTCTCTCCGGCGGAGTTGGTGGGTCTTCTCCAGGAAACACGATCAGCTGCTAGATTTTCTTTGATCTTCAATGAAGCTGGATCTGCCTTGATGTTGTCTAGCCATCGCTTTTTCGAACGACCGCGGAATTTACCGTCCACTTCAAAAGTCAAGTGTGGCCATGACTTTGGGTTCATTCTTTTAACATGGCCAAACCATCTCAGTCGTTCACGTCTTAGGACATCTTCCAGAGATGGGATACCAAGGCGACCTCGTAAGTCTGTCATGGGAACTTTGCCCATTAGTTTTGTTGCACAAATCCATCTTACCATGGCGTTTTCATTCCTGTCTAATCTGCGTGCGATGTTAATATCTTATAGGTTGTACTGAAGCCAGTTATTGGCCTATAGTATTGGGGTTTGGAAGTGTCTGAATATTTTGCTAGGGGGGTACGTAGTTTCCTCACAAAGTCAAACTGAGGTGCCATTTAGTGTTTTTCCATTTAGCATTTCATATAATAGTTCAGGATACCTTAAATGGATACAATCATGTGTATTAAGCCAAAAATTATCAAGTTTATCAATTTCTGCGGTTTTGGTAGTATAAACTTAATTTCTTAAAGAGTAATATCAGCTCCTTCTTGAGTAGCTGCTGTCAGTGTTTTTCTTTCTGTCTCTTTCGTCCATTCTGCTTTAACTCTGTAGTTTTTGCTTTAACTTCAGAGGTGTTTTCAAAACCTTCCAATCTCTTCAACAGATGGCGTGTCTTTCATATCAATACTTTCTTTGCCTACTGAAACTATGACTCTTTACAACTAAAATCCTTTCAATTTCAACAATAACAGACAATTCAACTGTAGGGTTTTCTATTTTTCTATCAAGCTTTCTTAGCCATCCTATTATATTTTGCTTCTGTTTACGTTCTTTTCCTCGAATTTTGTTTGAATCAACTGAGATATTCCAGAAGCACACTTCTGTTGCCAGATGGAAAAACAAGGAACCAGAATGACCATATGCTCAACTGAAGAAAGTTCACGTTGTCAGTCCTAGACAACAGAGTTAACAGCGGTAGAGACGAAGGTAGTTACAATTATCTAGTGAAAATAACAATCAGACTAAAACTGAGAGAGCTCGAAAGATTGAATAATGTCTAACTGACACGCTAAAGAAAAAGGAAATTAAGATATGTTTTGCTTAAAACTGTGCAACAGGTATCAAGCAATAGAAATGGGACCACCGGAATCACATGAGCTGAAATACCAGAATGTAAAAGCATACAATGACACTGCCAAAGTGGTGGTAGAGCACAAGAAGAAATCCAAGCCTTGAATCAGCCAGGAAGCTTGGTAACTCATACACTAGAGGAAAAGGTTGAGAAAAGGATAAAAAAGTGAAGAGTCAGATTAAAGACAACACTAAATGACTAGAGAAAATTGCCCAAGAAACTGAGGCAGTTGCAAGGTGTCAGCAAATTAAGACATTGTACTGCCTCACTAGAGTGATAAACAATGAAAGACTACAGCAAAGTGCAACAATTACAAATAAGAATGGAGGCATAGTCACCGACACTGAAGACAGGAAAGCTTTTCCGTAAAACGCTCAACTCCACCAAGCCAAGAAACCCCATAATAGAGGAAGGCACAATGGACCATAAAATTGTTGGCATCAAAACAGACCCACGCACACTTACAGAAATCTGGAAAACCATAAGAAAACTGAAGAGCAGCAAAGCTGCGGGTGAAGACTTCATAAACAGTCCAGTGAATGGAAAGGACCACTGTATGTCAACTTTGGTGATTTTGAGAAAGCATTCCACTCCGTTCACAGAGTCGAATACTTCATGCAATGAAGATGTACAGAATACCTGCGAAGATCATCAGTGGTGGAAGCCTTATACAACAACTTTCAACGTGCAACAATTGATGAGGGCAACATTACAGATTGGTTTAGGATTAAAACTTTGGTGAAACAGGGGTGAAAAATGTCTGGCTTCCTGCTTTTACTTGTCATTGACTGGATCATGAGAAAAACAGCAGGTAATGGAGAGAACAGCATCAGATGGACGTTCATGACAAAGCCTGACAAACCTGACTTTGCTGATGCATTACATTATTGTAATCAACAAAATAGCAGCCTCAGCAGATGACCAATAGCTGGTGGAGGATGGAGAGCACAAAGGTCAGAAAACAAATATTTGGTAATGCAAAGTGCTAAGAATGAATGCTAGAAACTAATACAACATCACCATAAAAGGAGATCCATTGGAAGATGTTTGTAAGTTTCAATATCTAGTAGCTTTTGTCTTAAATGTTGGAAGTGGCAGCGTAGATTTGGAAACCAGAGTAGCCAAAGCATGAGCTGCATTTTTACATCTTTGTAACATGTTAGTCGCAAAACATTTGCTACAATACGAAGCTGAAGCGGTCCAGAATCCTAATAGAGCGTCCTAATGTTCAGCTGCAAAATATGGAGGACGACCAAAGGAGATGACTAGAAGCTAGACTTCTTCCTGACCAAATGGCTTAGGCAAATTCTGAGGGTATGCTGGCAAGAACACACAAGAAATTAGGTCAAATTGGAAAGAGAAAAGATGGAAAGCATGAGCAGCAAAGGAAGGTAAAGGAGATGGGAGTACATCAGCCACATCCTGAGAAGAGATACAAAGGGCAGCTGTAAAACCACCCTGACCTGCCCCCTTGAGGAAGGAGAAAATGCCACAGACTAAAAACCACCTTAAGAATAACTCTTGAGTAAGAAATGCAGGTTGGTGGATGAAGATCCTGGAGGTATGTGATACCGACTTAAATAGGACAGCATTGTGTCAGAGTTTGAAGGCTTTGTGTGCTACTTGACACAGAGTGGATAGGAAAGGTTTTGCTGGGTACCGACGTAATGGTCTAGACAAGTAACTCCCTGTCACTTTAAGTGTCAAGTACTTTCCTGATTATTCTTCCTGTACTGGGTAGCTTGCTCAGTAGTACCTGTACGGTTTTACATATACAACTAATATCAATACCCTTTATCCAAGTCCTAACCTTTGAATTAATCCAGCGATGATTGGTACTTTAACTCTTTAAATAATGAAAATAAACAGTATGACATGGATGGATCCAATGAAGAACAAGAGTATCTTAGATATAGGGAGCTGTCTTACATGATGAAACAGAAACTGATTGAGAAGATATAAAACCAATTAAAAAATTAAAACATTTGTGGTGTGGAGCGACCATTTTGTGGTGTGGAAATGGGAACTACCTACAGATATGGAGGTTAGCTATGAATACTCAATAAGCAGTCCCAAACCAACTGGCAGTTTTCTCATTGGGTGTGTGGAAGGTATGCTGTGGTCAAGTGTTACCTCTATAAAATGCACGCAGATGCCTATTTTAAAGAGTGGACTTGGCGAGTGTTGGCAGCCAGAAAAACAGAGTCTTACCTGATTGAGTGGAGACTGTTGATCTTGGTTGATACCTACTTAGTGTCGATCATGAATAAAAGCGTTGGTGTTAGGAAGGGCATCCAACTGTACAACAATGCCTCAATTCTTCTTATGGTAGCTATCAACATGATTTTTCGAAACAGTGGGACTGGGAACCGTGTGGCTGTGGCGTTTGTCACTTCCGGTACGGCTTGGGCCCGATGTGAACCCAATTAGATCGTTTGTCCGCTATCACATTCAAGTTTCAGAGTTGGTACATGGAATGTCGGCTCTTTGTGTGGTAGGTCTGTCAAGGCGTTTTCTTGATGTTTGTGGTGTTCAAGAAGTTTGATGGAAGATTGCTTCTGCCAGATTGATCAAAGGAAAAGAATCTTGCTTCAAGCTTTTTGGGGTTGGTAACGATAAAGGTACTGGTGGAGTTGGTGTGCTTCTGCCGGAGAAATAGATTAAAAATGTGTATGATGTAAAGCTTGTCTCAGACCGTACCATTCTTAGTAAAATGTTTGTTGACAGGTGCAGTGTGACTGTAATATCAGTCTATGCCCCATAAGTGGCCCTCAAAGAGGATACCAAAGATGCATTTTACGAGGACCTACAAGCAACATTTGTCAAAGCCGGTGTGGGTGAGATCCTTTTTTGCTGTGGTGATTTGAACGATCACATTGGAACTGATGAATTCTTCAAAGGTCGATCAGTCCCACATGCCCCTCAAACAGTGTTTTAGGTAATCTTGACAAGCTCAAAGATCAAGAAATTCGGAAGCATACGCCCTGCTCTAAGTTGATAGCTCTTATCATACCTTTTCTTGATGAAACAAAGAACCCATCAGTCTCCTTGAGAATATAAGGGGAACACGATGTTAATGTAGATGAAGGTTCAGAATTAGATAGCTGCTATATCACCAATACAATAGATGAGGTAGGCATGCTTTCCGGGGGAGAAAAGTTTACAAATTTGAATTTGTCCCTGACTTATGAGCAACTCAAAGCAGATGAATTTTTAAAGGAGATTTATATTATAATACTCACATGGGGCTAGGGGTATCGACCAAGGAGGTTACAATTAGAAATTCATTCTGCAAATAGATCTTTTCAATTGAAATGGGAAGGCAACTTGAGCAATTCTATGTGCAAGTAAGAAAGAAAATAAATTGGTTTTAGGAAATAATAATTGAGAAAACCTTTAGGATTTACACTTTGTGTTGCAGAAATTGAACAGGGTGGAATGTACTCAAGTAAAAGTGTACTGGAGAATTTACTGTAAAACCCCTATTTTTCAGAATGTACTGGAAAACTTAGTGGGATTTCAAAATAACTTCCATAGATATTTATAGGTAGACCTTTTTCAACAGTTAGATGAATGTATCATGACTTGTGTCACCTGCAGTATCAGTAACTTTCCATTCTTGGTTGCCCAAGATGAGAGGGAGGAAAGGGCTGAATAAAATGAGTAGGGGAAGGCCATAGTTAAAACCAGTGTAATATTTAATACATTGTGAGTAAATATACTGGAATATACTACAATTTGCCAGATTGTTTGTAATTGAGGATTCAATATACCCTGTAAAATGTACTAGAGTGCACTAGAATTTCACCCCTTTTTCTTGACAGGCACCCTGTTAAAGACACTGGATTGTTATTTAAGGTCATAAAGTGCTTTTTTATGAAATCAAAGGCTATTTACTGTGCATATGTGGTAGCCAACAATGAGGTTCAGCAAATGCCTGAGAATTAAGAAGCCGTAAAAGAGACATCAAGGGCTACCAGTGTCACAGATTTGAGATTGTTCCAGAGCACAATTAATTACTATTAAGCAATGAAAATGTAATGGTTCCATTATAGATACCAGTTTCAGATGTATAAATGTCAAAATGGCATAGGCAAGGAAATTCTTATACTAAATATTATTAAAACTTTGTTTATTGGACTTAAAGCAAAGGCAGCATTAAGGTATTTGATCAAATTTTCTTTCCTTTGTGCACTTCCTAGGTTAATTCTTATTGATTAAGCCAAACAACAATCCTCTCCATGTATCTGTTTGGCCAAAAATAGTGTTAAAGATTGATTTTTGTCCATTTTAGTTTTCATTCAGGTAAGTGGCTGAAATAAACTTTGTGTACTTGATATCTCTTTTGGTGTTTTTATGACTCTTGTAAGTTTAAATAGACCTCTTTTGAAGCACTACTTGGTTCTGTTTAATAAATAGTGCCATTCAAAAAGTTATTTCTACCTGTCACACCTGACTTGACACTCTTTATGTGATGTCCAGCAGAAAACTGATGCATGCATTCTTTATGCATAGATATCGCTTCTCAAGGATGTAAGGATGGTAGAGTGAATCTGCTAAATGCAATGGTGTAGCTTTAAGCTGGTTACTACTTGAACATCATTTAGCCATTGTCTCATCATAAATGAAACCAAGGGATAAATACTATAGAGGTGATGTGAGCATATGCAAAAATTCTCAGATTAAATCTCATACAAAAGCTATCATTCCATCTGCAGAAAAAAAAGGGGGAAATCACTTTTGCATTTGGTAACATTTATACATCTCTCAGTCCAAGAAAATAACAATATTTATGTTCACTATCTCTGCCATCATAAAAATTTAAAAAACATGTTGTTGTGGCCTTCCTTTCCAATACCTAAAAAATTTTCAAGTACCATGGCAAAAATACATTACAGGAGATAGATGAAAATGAATCATGGTAATACAGCAGCAGTAATTGAGTTTCTCAACTTTTGGTGGTCTTGTGAGGTTTTGAAACAACAGAGGAGGACTCCAGCCAATTTATTTTGGGGGTAAGGTTTTACTAACAATAATGATTTACCAAATGGTGAACATTGTTCTAACATAACAGTACTGAAAATGAATATGTTAATAAGGTCACAATTCAATTACTGCCCCTCAATTTGTATGTTCTATGACAATAATAGAAATAATAAGGTACATAACATTAATGAATGAGGTTTGTGCATCGCATACAGAGATAGTCACTCAGATTTCAAATCCCTCCTAAAATGGATAATTCTATATCTGTTCACTAAAAAAACTTTCAGTTGCTGATATTTAAATTTTCAGACAAAAACAAATCAGCAGGTAAACTTAATGGAAGGCATTTTTGTGAAACAGAGGGAAAAAACATTGAGAAAGTGGAAAGACTTCACTGATACCAAATGCCAGAATAACAACAGAAGGACTTAAAACCTATGTCACTTCTAAACTAACAACCAAGGCATACAGTACAAGAAAATGGGAAACAATCCAAAATTTAAATTATTTTGAAAAAGAATGTGTAGTTTAAGAATGCTACTGCAACTTCTGGCTTTGTAAAAATAAATATTGTGGATTACGTTTTTTTTAAATTGTTTTTTTTCCCCAATATTTCTGTAAGTAGGGAAGCAGCTGGCTGTAATTAGCTATCATGAGCTATATATTTTATGTTGCCAACTTTGGATTAATTATTTATTACTATTTATATTATATTTATTATATTACATGTAAATTGCAAATACTAATTAGCTACACAAAATGGAACAGTGGTGACAATTAGCAAACTGTCAGTCAGTTCACTGAGCATGGTGCCTCAAGGTAATCTGATTCAGAGAGCTGGATGTAAGCCCCCAAATACTTTGTAACACTGTTAACAAAACTCAGAACATTACATATATGTTTCATTTCCTAGGACCTGTCTTAACCCATACTTAGCTCTTTCACCAGAGCTAAGTTCTCTAGTTATCAGTGTGATTACCTTCATTCATCTGGTTACCTCTGGCTCTTTAGATACCCCACATCACTTAATGATGGTTTATCCCTCCAATATATAATTTGGTTCAATGGCACTCTACCTTTGGCCCACTCTGACTTGGTTAAAACTATTGTCAAGTAAAATTCTTCTTCAACTGATTCTTTATTCCTAGCTGGCTACCAGTCTCTGGCCATATTTATACCACCTTGTACAAACAAGTAAGCATAACACTCATTTATGAAGCTATGCTTATGAAGACAAACCTCCAATATGCAAATGTGTGACTACCTACTTGATGGGAACTATAAGCAGGCTTTCACTATATAATTCATAGGAGAAGAGGCAGTATGTGAGAAACAGGATAATACCAAAATTTCTCTCTAGAATCTAAATTTGCACCTTTGTAATGATGTACCTTACATACTGATTTTTGTGCTTGTACATCTACTATATGAATGTATTCCACTTTTCATTACAGATTTTACTGCTTTTGTTTCTATTTTGAATAAAGCCTTCACTGCTGACCGTTTTGTTTTTCAGTATCATAATTTAACTCATTTCTTAAATACAAAGACTTATCCACTTCTTTTCTCATTATCATTATTCTTGTCAAAATTATTACTTTACTGGATCCTTTCTCATACCAGTCTGTACTCACATTTGAACTGACTTTTAATCCCAGCCTTTTGGCTAGAAAAGATGATTCATAACACAGAAGTATTATTATTGTTGTTTTCATTATTATTATTATTTCTTCTGAATACCACAATTCTCAGATTGATGAGGTCAGCAAAACTGACTAAACATCAAGTTACTACCTGTAACCTCAGATGTTTAGTGTAAAATGAAGAATCATTTCTGTTACCAACAAGCATGCTTTTTGAGGAGTACCAAAGTGAATGTATGGACTGATGGTATTAAGATAATTTATGAAATTCTTAGTCATAGTTCCAAGTGGTCTAATTACTATCAGGATGATTTCCATTTCACTGCATTTTCAGATTCTACTGATCTCCAAATCAAATCATTGTACCTTTTGATCTTGAGTCCTTCTCTTTCTTCAATTCTCATGTCAAAGGGATACATGACATCAATAACCAAACAAGATTTACTGTTCTTCTACAAAATCAAAATATCAGATCTATTGTGTTCTAGCTTTTTGTCAGTCTGTACAGTGAAGTCCCACAGCAATTAAAAATAATCATTTGCAACTACTGCTTCTGGTTTATGCTCCTACCTACCACAGTTCACTGTGGGGCAAATTGTTAATTTTGCATAGTTCCAAGTGCGATACCCAAGCAATGACATCATGCCTCCAAGTTTTATAATAATTTTGGGAAAGAACATTGCACTCTGAAACAATATCAGAAATAGTTTTATCCCATTTGCCACAAACTCTGCATAATGGGCTGTTGTTTTATCTACAAAAAATTAAACTGTTTCACACGGTAGTTGTAAAGGCAACTTTTCTCAATCAGACTACAGTCCTCTACACTATTGAGTCCCTTGCCTCCATTATTATTATTAACCCATTCACCAATGCTGAAACTCCACAAGCGGGTGCAGTTTTGTGTCAATACCTGGGTCAGGTTATTATTAATATCATGATATCATTTTTTAAAAAGGAGTAAAAAATATAAAAGAACAAAAACAACAAAGTACTAGACTACATACAAACATGAATGGGGGCATAATACACATTATCATAAGTAATACAAAAAAAACAAATATTAATATATATATATATATATATATTATTTATTTAAACCCAACTTTTTTGGAAAATTAATACAAAATAATTAACAACAGGAACATCAACAGCAATGAAATACTTTTAAAAAATTCTTTTATCTAAATACTCAAGGCTTGCCTTAAAACGTGAGCTGTGCTATTCAAAATGATCTTTTCAACTTCTTGAAGAGATGGTCCACCTGGAATTTGGTCTAGAAAATATTGGGTAGCCTTTTTTATAAGTCCCAATGCTCTGACTACTACAGGCAAGATTCTTGTTTTCAAGTGCCACATCTTCCAAACCTCAATCTCTAGATCTTTATACTTGCTAATTATTCTGATTTGCACAGTGTGGGTGTTAACTTCTGGTATTGTCATCCTCAGCATCAGACCCATTTCATTGGACTTGAGGCACTGAGGGTATTTTAGATACTGAGATTTTTTTGCAAAAATGAGTGCAGTTATAAGCAAGACAGACTTTTGGAGAGAACCAATATCATGCTCTATGTTCAGTTGCTCCAGAAATCCTTTCAATATGGGTGGAAAACTTCCCAGAGCTCAAATAATGATTGGGATGACAGTTACTTTAACATTCCACATACATCAGATTCCAACATTAGGGCTAGAGTAGCTTGGGACCTTTTTGCATTCTTTTTGTCTCACACTATGTTCACCTGGACAAGCAACATCAATAATCAGACATTCCCGGGGATCTTTCATGAGGACTGTAATGTCTGGCTTATTATGTTCAAATTAAATGTCTGTCTAAGAATCTTCAACTTATCACTCTGAATGACTGCTTCCTGTACATGATTATACCACTGATCTGCCACTTGGATTCCATACTTCTGACAAAGGTTCCAGTAAAGGTTCAAGCACACTTTGTCATGTCCCCCTTTGTACTTGCATTGAGCAACCAGCATGTACTCACTGACAATATGCATGATACCATCTGGGTGTTGGCCACACATTCGAAATAAGTTACTCTTCTCAGTCCTATAGTATTTCTTTTTCACAGAGTTTGTGGCCAATGCCTCTTCTTGCACAGCAATCACAAGCTCTCTGTCTCTCTCTTGAACTCTTCCTGTAAGAACCATAACCAAGAGTTATTAGTTTTCACCTGTTCTGTGTCCCTTTCAAACTTGCCATGCATATCCATTGCTTTCCAGTGTCTTATCCATTATTCCTCTATCTTGAATTTGTATTCCAGCTTTCCTTCAGTGCCATCTTGTTGTAGTTTAAGTGCCAAACTCCCATGCTGTAGAAGCTCTTCCTTGCTGTTCACCAGGTAATAATCCAGACTTTAGTTCTCTGCTGCAATACAATCACTAACACTTATGATGCCTCCCCCACCAAGCTATCTCTTCATGTAAAGGTGGTTTAGGTTTGACTTACGGTGATGTGCATCATATTTGTGTAGCAGCTTATGCACCTGTCAATCCATCTCCTGAGGGTCATCTTGCCCCCATTCAATTGTAGCTGCACAGCAGCTAATGACAGCAACAGTATATACATTAATGGCTGAAATGAGGTTTTTTGAGTTTAGTTTGGTCTTCAACAGTTTATACAAGCATTCAAAATAGGTATTCTATACCCAGATTTTCATCTCTGTTTCTAGAATATCCTCAGCTTCCAAAACACCTAGATATTTATACCCTCCTTCTTCTGGGTCACCAATGCACTGGTCACTAGGCAATTCAATGCCATCAGTTGCCACACAAAATCCTTTTTTCATAGCTATTACTACACACTTTGATATCCCAAACTCCATACCTGTATCACTGCTGACACAAATCTGACAGTTCATACTAGTGAATCAATCACTTTCTCAGACTTTTCAAAGAGCTTCAGATCATCCATGAAAAGAAGGTGGTTGACCTTTGGCTTGTCCTTACCCAGCATATACCCCATAAGCAATGGTCTGAGAACGAGAGACAATGGTATTAGTGCAATGACAAAAAGAAGGGGAGAAAAGAAATCTCCCTGGAAGATACCCCTCTTAATGTTGCACTTCCTAGGATCTGATTGTTTGAGTATAGATTGGTCTCCCAGTTTGTCATGCTAGCTGAGATCTAATTATTATTTTTATTATTATTATTATTGCTATTGTATAATAATAATCATAATAATAAGAGTCTAGTTAAAATGTAACATGGTGGTGGTAAATGGTGGTAAAGTTTACTGGACATCAAGTCCAACACATATTGCAGTATTCATACTGTTCCGAGCAGGCAAGTTTTTTGAAGTGTACCAAAAAAGATACTTCTGCTGACTTGTCCAAGCCAGTTGTGTAAACCCTTTGCATGCAACCTGGCACCCCTATAAAGATGGGAATAATTTTCACATTTTTACACTTTCAAATCCTTCTCACCTCCCATTTCAAGTCTTGGTGTCATTCAATATTCTCCCTTTCCTTTTCATCTATTCTTGTATCAAATGGACATGAGGCATCTATAACTTTACAGGTCTGATTTTGCATGTTCCAGGGTAATTTAACTTTCTCATTCTCAACAGTGCTATTTGGTTTATGCTCATAACATTTTTCTGTATGTTCTAAATCATATTTCTTACAAAGATAACAATGAAAGACCTAAACTATTTTGTCATGTCTCCACTTCTTGTGCTGCTTCTGAGCCAGCTCCTTACATTCAGTGACCAGATGATTCATTGTCTCCTCTTGCTCTCCACACAGTCTGTAGAGTGATGGAACATTTTCTTCATCTATACAGTGTCTGGTGAATTGTGTTCCAATAGCCTGCTCTTGTGCTCCCATTATTATCCCATCAGTAGCTTTTTTAAGGTCAACAAGCTCAGGCCAATCCCAACTTCTTATGTCTTCAAACTCAGTTTTACTTAAGAAGGCACTGTGGAGTTTCTCCCTTGTCAAGTTGTGTCTTGCATTTTAATTGTCATACCAATCTCTAAAATTTCTCTTTCTACCTCTTTGATCATAGATTCTGTACTGGTAAGTGCTGTTCACACAGTCTTTGGGGTTCACCAAACCTCTTCCACCTTCAGCTCTACTAATGTACAACCAATCAATATCTCCCTATTTATGGAACATGCTGTCAGCAACTTACAGGTCCTGCTATTTAGTTATTGCAGTTTGTTTGCCCTTCAATCTACAATACCAGCACTATATCTTATAACTGCTACTGCTCTTGAATTGATAGTATTAATGGCATTTCTGCTGCTTGATTCTGATTTCAATATCTCTTTTATCCTTCTTAAATATTCTGATTTAATATTTTCCTTCATTGACTTGTATTTAATATCATCAGCTTCCAGCACTCCAAGGTATTTAAAGCCTTCATCAATGTCAATATACTCTTTCCTATCTCCAGAGAGTAAATTTATTCCTTCGCTATATTTATGCTTTCCCTTTTTTTCATTAAAAATATTCAACACACTTATTCTGAACTCCATTCTAATGCCATTGCTAAATAAACACACTGTTTTCATCAGAATATCCAGTTGCTTCTCTGATTTTCCAAAGAGTTTTAAGTCATCCATAAATACTCCATGACTCACTTGTTGACAAAATTCATAATTGACTGCCACTGTACAAATAATTAGAGGAAGTGGAGCTAAGCAAATAACAAAGAGTAAAAGGGATAGACTATTGCCTTGGAAAATACCCTGCTTTATTTTAACTTTGTCCGAGTTTTCTCTTCTTGATGTCAATTCAGTCTCCCACTGTAGCATACTTTTGCTTTCTTAGCATATCAGTTGTGATAGTAATACCAGGTTGCTTTTTGGATCTTTTATCAACCTCTTTTTCAACTTTTCCACTCCACTCTGCTTCTGTATTGTGTTTAATATCTTTCTCCCAAATGTCTCTGCACAATTTATTGCTTGCTATATCATCTGGTATCTCATCATTTCCTTTCTGGGTGTTTTTTTGTGACACCATCACAGGGGCAGTTGCCACCCAGGGCTAAACAGGTCCCACTACCCATGTGACACACTTAAGCTAACCAGGTACCAACCTTGTACTTTAAAGTCTCAGGTAGCCTAATAGGTTCTACACCTTCCCCAAGGGTGTCCTGGAGATAATTGTGAAAAAGGGTAACCATGCTGAAACTCCACAACCGGATGCAGTTTTGTGTCCATACCCAGGTCAGGTTATTATTAATATCATTACTATTATTATATGATTATTGTTATTATCATTTTTATATTTACTATTATTATTGCTATTATCATACCTTATATTTTTCAATGGATAAAATTCTTTGTGCTATATTATGTCAAAACACCGAAATAAACTGCATAAAATATAGATCAAAAAGTTGAAAAGAAAGGCTAAAATTGTAGACTAAAAATTCAAACTCTTCACATTTAAAATGTTGTATTCGAAATAAAAAATTATTGAACAATTTCAATCAAAAAATGTTGATTTTGGTTCAGTAGAAATTAACATGGATTTCATTTTATTTGACCCTGCATAATAGACTTTCTAGCAAATAACTAAGCTACACTAAAGATTTATTCCCGTGCAACTATACGTTCCCCGTATTGTACGGCAAAACGACGGCATATGTGGTATTCTGTCATGTTAAACAATTAAAAAATAAAATGATCACAAATACAGATGGTACTGATACGAAATATTTTCATACAGCAAATACAGTTCCTTTTAGAATTACTATATAAGTAATGAATTCAAGCACTTTAAACCCTTTTAAAAAAGCCTGCTTAATAAAATATAATTCAGATAATAACACAATCTCAGTCAAGATTGGAGAACAGTGCAGTGCAGACTTTTAAGCTGTTCAATTTGCTTCTTCGGTTCCACGTAAAAAGTAAAAAATGCCATCGTGTACGGTCGTGAAGCACACAGATGTACATATACATAGATTTATCAGAAAATTCTTCGTCATTTAACTAATCTGTATGATGTTGAGAAAGTATTGTATTGGTTAACTTAACCAAAATGCACCATCGATGTGATGAAAACTCAAGAAACCATCATTATTTTAACACAGGTCTTGGTAAAAAAACTGTTAAGAAAGTCCAAACTATAATTAAGGGCAACTATACTTAATTAACATTTAGATGAGTGGGAGTAAATGTTGTAAAATAAACAGATACACATTTGACACAGATTAGGCTTTTCGACTGTCGTTCATAATCATTTTAACTACGTCATTTATCGTTGATGTACAACCTGTTGTGCATATGATCTGTACTACACAAAAAGGAGTTCAATAGCCATATACTTCTAAATTTGTATGTGATTTGACTCCCTTGCCTCTAAGACCTCATATTAGCATTCGATATCTACTCAAAGAGAGTAACAACCAAACGCAAAAGGCAATTTTGACAGAATACAGTGGGGTTTTTTAGTTATTGCTTCAAGCAGCCGTTGATGACAGTTGGTCATACTTAGGCCTTCTAAAAGTCTGAAAGAACTGTTGGCCAAATTATATCTTACGTACGTTTTCAACTGTTCATTTAAGTTGGGTTTTTTTCATTGTTCATTCGTTTGCTGTAGACAGCAAAAAACATTGTGACAAAAATTTGGGGGTTAAAAAGTTAAATAGTCATACGTGTGATAGCTGACACTGTCAGTAGACTGCATCGCTCTTAGGAAATACAGCAAATAGTTACCTGGTATCTTTTGCATTCATATCTTCACCATTGTTGTTATACTGTTTTTTCGTTCCATTATTTTTTACCTATATGGATAATAAAACTCTAAAACGTGTCCTCGTGAACGTGACCTCAATGAAAGACTATTAACATTAAAAGGCTCAACGACAAAAAATTATATTCGTCCTGCTTTTCAGTGTTGTATTTGAATAATCGCGGGTCAACGCATGGATGCTCTTGATCGCACGGTACACTGTTCCAAAGCTAGAAAAATTAGGTTGCTATGATAATATGATTTGTTGTCGTGTTATTTCTGTTAATTATTCCATCTTGTTCTGAGATCAACCATCGAAGGAAAGTAAGCTGTATTCACCACACATGTTGCTACTTTCTCAAAACGATTTGTTTGTTGGTGTTGGAGAGACCAAATGATGATTGGTGTATTGCTGCACCAAAAAAAGGAAGTGTAAATTAAAGGGACACGGGGGTTCACAATTTACAGACATGACATTATTTTCAGATTTTTTCATTTGTAACAAAACCAGCCTCATCTTAGTTACCTTCACCAAATCAGCAATTGATAATGAAAAGAGACATCTGTAGTCAACTAAACAATTCAAGTCCCGCCTGCAGTACGTTTTGGTCTGTCTGTATCGGAAAAAGAAAAAAAAGTATAATATTTTATTGTTTTTATTATTTTTATTGTGAATTATTATTTTTATTGTGTATTATTATTTTTATTGTGTATTATTATTTTTATTGTGTATTATTATTATTATTATTATTATTATTATTATTATTATTATTATCATTATTATTTTACTGTCAGGTTGAAAACCCTTGGAGGTCGATTTATGATATAATTTTATATATATTATTTCCTCTTGTATATATTTTTTTTACATATTTTTTCCTCTTTGGAGGATCGAAAGATATTTAGGAATACATTGTGTCTTACGGGGATTTCAAACAACGACGAGTTCAGGGGAGATGGGGAGGGATGGAGCTAAGGTCTCGAGGCTGTGTTTTAATACAGATAGGCTTCCAACAAGAACTTTGATTTCTGCAGTAAATGTTTGTTGTTTCATTGCTACGCTGTGTCCTGACTATTCAACTTTTTATAATTTCTTTATTTTCCATTGCTCGTTTTTTCTCTCTTTATATTTTTCACTTTTTGCTTCTATTAGTGCTCTCCTTTAACTTCTTCTAAGGACGTTGCTCATTGGTATTCAAACCTCAACACTATTCTTGGCCTCATTCACAAGCAGCTATACCATGGTCTTATCTTTTCATATTGTCTCTTTGTTTTATTTGCAGGGTTAAACTTGCTAAAAGACTTTATAAATTATTGTTGTGGTACAGAATACACTTAACATCATTACATTTACCTTATTCCTCTAATACAATTATAGTTGTTTGATTAGGGAAGAGTGCAGACCTAAGGTACTAGTGCCTTCATTTAGGAGACTCCATATTCTAGATTAAGAAAATTAGAGACACGATTCCACTCCAAGCGGATACCCAAAAGCTTTCTGATACTCAAAGTTGTGCAAAATAGTTACTCGTTTTGTATCGTCGCTTTAATAGGATCAATCATCTCTAAGTTCTATTAAAAAAAAAACTTCCCGGAGCACCACCAAAAAGCCCAAAGAACAAGTGGCAATATTACGACTGTCTTAACTTTATCCATCCACATCTTCATTATTTTGTATAATACATTAATATAATTGGCCAATTTCTCTTGTTTTTCCTGCTTCATTCCCATATCAAGTGTGAAAGCCACGTCAATCATAGAGTAAACTTTACCTATCTCAAGTAAATTACGGTATCAGGTTTGTTACGTTTAGCAGAGGATCTGTTTGAACAGTCACATCCTGGAGGATTTTCAGCTTTTCGCTATGATAATTTACAGAGACCGTTGTAAGCAACAAGATTGGAAACGTTAGAAGTATAAAAATTTATCCACTTTTATTCACAATTTATGCAATGACGTGCCTATAACATATTATAGTAGATCTTTAGCAATAGTCCCAGTGTACGTATTAAGTACCCATGCAGACATCAAGGTTTATGCGAAGAAAAAGAGATCCCGGGGAAAGCTAAAGAGACAAAAGACAATTTTTTGGAATAAATCGGTGAACAATTTGAGTGGGGCACCCAAATGAGCTATTAAAGAATACGCGACTGACTCAAGAGGCAGTAGTCAAAAGGGCAGAGAAAACTGAAAAGAAATAAAAGGGTACATGATTAAGGTTCTTAGCACAGTAGAAAAATTATACAGCTATGCATCTATTTTGACTAATTATGTGCCTGTTACTCCTTAAAGACCAGTCTAATTAGCTAGATGCTAAATACGAAGCAATCGGTATTAATACTCTTAAAGGATGTCGCGTTTCTGCAGTTTCTTATGAAAATTCTGGACAATTTGTCGTAGAAACGTTTGTGACAAGGCAGATCTTAACAAGATGCCATTAAGTTTCAGGCCAGGAGGAAGCATGACTGCTATGTTCTTTATTCAGTAAGTTATTCAACAATAGGTGCTGCAATGAAATGAAAGATGATCCCATGAGTAGGATGGTAACTTGGGATGATGGTGTTTACGTATGAATACTCTACCAAAGAAACTTGGATATCTGATGCAATGTACAGACAAGAAGAAAAAATACGCACCGTAGGAAGTTCAGAATGGAATAAGTTTAAAACGAATTGCTCATCACTTAGTGTCGTACTCTTCATCGTTGTGGGGGATCTGTTTAGAAAATGTGCAATACCATTTTGACGATGGAAATGCTTTATGCGAATTATCTGGCACTAACAACGCCAGCAGGAAAGAAGTGGAAAGGGAAACTGATGACCTAGTAGAACTTATTCATAGAAAGAAGACCAAAGATAAATGAGACTTAAAGTAATAAATTATAGATGTTATACAATATAACATAATATCGACGGAGAGGATTTTGTATTGTAGACACCTTCTCCATCCATATCAAATATAATTTTTCACAATTTCTATACTCTTATATTTACTGGGATCAGTTGACCTGATCTTGGAAGGGAATTCGTCATTCTGTGGAAGCCTGAGACCTATATGCGTGATGGGGAAGTGATTTTTAACGATTAGGACATGGGGAAATAAAGGCGCACTCAAGTAAAAGGGGTGATTTTAAAAATGGTCATATTTCAGAAGACATTACCAAGAGCATTAATATGGCAGTTCATGTGATCGTAATAGCCTTAGGTACCGTTTTAAACCCTATTCGGTGCACACATATTTATCACTTCTCTACAATTTCAGATCCTCTTTATCTATATTTTTTTCACAAATTAAATACTTTAATACAAACTATTAATTAATATAAAAACAGAATCGTACCAATTATAGAGCCCTTTGGTACCCCCATGAAAACGTTTTTAACATCATAGATAACATTGTGGTTAAAATACCCATAACGATCTACAACTGTACTTATTATTTCATAACGCAAGAACACATTGAGAAGGCTTACAAATATAAGGTTTCAGTAGGTTTCTTTATAATAGCAATAAAAAGCCCTAATACATTTACCTTGAGCTCATATTGATTTGGATTTTGTTTAGAAAAGTTACAACAGTTTGCTTACTCTTTTACTGTCGATGTTATATTGTGGAAGAATAGAATTCTTATCCTGGCTAGGTATTTGCGAGTAAGATAACTTATGAGATGCCAAAGAAGATCTAAAATAGGACCGCTGCTTTTTTCATCAGATTTGTAACTTTGTGCTCATACAAAGGCTGTTGGAAATTCTCTGATTTAGAACTTAGGTTTACTAGAGTGAAAACACTGCGAGTAATATATCGCATGCAAAAAAATAAATTACTTTTAAAGGAATAAGGTAAAAATTATGCACATAATGTAAGTAATTTGTATTACTTTGAATAATTATTTTGAATAATAAAAGAAATTATATAATAAAAAATATACAAATGATACCATTTACAAATACAAGTTACTTTGAAAGGAATTTGGTATTATAGTTTCAAATAAAAATGTTTTCGTTTGGTTGCTTTATACAACTAAATCACCTCGTTCAAATAATTTTTATGTTTCGTCTGATCGTATAACGAGTGTCCGTTGAAATAACGTGCAATCAATTAAGAACAAACAGTAAAAATTGCCAATTTTTGCAGTACCTGTAATAAATTCGTAATATTTCTTGAATGTAGAAGTCGTTGTAAGTTTTGTGCTTGATTTTCAACTTTACGTTATTCCAATGTTGTTTACCTAATTCTGACAGTAATTTGCCTTCTTTTATTTACTAACAATTGTTACTGATTTCTATATTGTGTGCATAAAGACGGCATATAGGCTGGCAATAAAATTCCTGTGTGTATTCTCCCTACCCCTTTTAATTCATTGTCAAGTGAGTTTATTTTAGCATTGAGGTCTATGTCTTTGGACCACCATTCCTATTTTGCCCTATGAACAGTCGATATACTTTTTTTCCTTGCACATAAATTGCTTTTGAAAGATTTTTAACTTCGATAAAAATGAGCTTTACTAAATATGATTGTAAAATACACTACCAAAATATCTTTGTTAAACATTTCACGCACTTCTACTTTACAAGGCTTCCACCTACAGTTTGAACAAAGCGAGAACATTACTGCCGAGAATTTATTGAGTATTAGGTTTAAAATGTGAAGTTGTATGACCTTAATTTAACTTTGATTTTCTCTCAATTCCAGTCACTCCAGTACAGAGGTTCATAGCCTCTTTCAAAAGTGTCAAAAATTCAAAGGCATAATATGGAATATATTTCCGTAAATTGAAGAGTTTTGTGGAAACCTACTTTTTCTTTTGTAACTGGAAAAGATTTCACCATAAAATGATTTCTTCCTATTAACTCAAAGTAACAAATTCTTAGCTGGTACTCAAATCAGGTATTTAGCATGTGGAGCATAAATAATAAATTCGAAAAATCAAACATAATTATTATTCTGTTAACAGCCATCTTTTCAACATTACAGCGTGATTTTAGTGAGGTGTTCTAGAATCCTATTCGAAACTATGTTGTATTCAACAACCTAGGTTGCCTTTTGATTCTCCCTCTTTATTTTCACAAAGCTCTCTTGTGTTTTTCGATAAGTTTGAGGCTGTTGCGTCAGTTCTTTTTAAATAAAAGTTATAAAAACAAAGGTGTTAATGTTTTTAAAATAGAAGTCTTTTCAAAACGTTGAGATCAACACTAAAGAGGACTTTAGCTTCAAAGCAGGACCAAAACAGGTGCCTGTTTAAAGGTGCCATCGACGTAGATATTAACAAAAGTAACAGTGCTAATTACAGATGTTTTATTTAGCAACACAGACGATTTTAAAACAAGGGGAACAAATCATTGAGCAGGGAATTATTGAATAGTGTACATTTAAAAAAATTTTAAAAAATAAAGAGCTATGTACAAAGTCAAAGTTTAACCGAAAAAAATCCAAAATGATGGCCAATGTTTGTTTTCAATATTATTACCTGGTATGGAGTCATCGTTGATCCTTTCAAGCTAAATTGAAAAAAATTAAAGTAAGCTGTATCAATAAATACATTTCTAACAATCTTTGATTAATATGCTTAGGACTCATGGTCGTAGCTGGATACAAAAAAGCGTGGTTTCAGGCATAAAAAACAACGGCTCAACTTCTTTTTCCTTTTTTTTCTTTCAGATTTACTTTTTAAAAGCATTTACTCATATTCTCATTGAAAAAACTAATAGATAGATAGATAGATAGATCGATAGATAGATAGATGGACAGATCAATAGATAGATAGATAGATAGATCGATCGATAGATAGATAGATAGATAGATAGATGGACAGATCAATAGATAGATAGATAGATGGACAGATCAATAGATAGATAGATAGATAGATAGATAGATAGATAGATAGATAGATAGATAGATAGATGGACAGATCAATAGATAGATAGATAGATAGATGGACAGATCAATAGATAGATAGATAGATAGATAGATAGACAGATAGATAGATAGATAGATAGATAGATAGATAGATAGATAGATAGATAGGCAAAATCAAGATTAGGCCTGTGACGAGTTAATGATGAATATGGAAAATCAGGCGTTTCCAAGGCTTGTTGATGACTATGATTATAATCTGACTCCTTTGAGTTACATTTTAGCAATGCATAATGTAAATTATATGTGTGGGTGCTTAAGAAATGAAATATCGCATGTAATAAATCCGCTTTGGAGCTTAAGTAATGGTAAGTAAATAAGTACTGGAAACAGTCGATGAATATAAGCCCAGGTGTTGCAGAGTAGATTTAAGAACAAACAGAAACTTTACTGCTGACTGTTTCAAACAATTTACTGAAATACCAAGTTAGTAACTGGAAACCTTGCTTTTCTAAAATCCCAGCATTATCATTTAAAACATGTTTACACCATTTTTATGGTAAGTGTTGACAAAGTAAAGAACACAACTCTAAGAGAGCTCATATTGAATTTCCTTTTGCCAATCGATTTTTGAGAACAGAAGCCTTTGACAATCTGGATGTAAATTACTTGTTTTAAAACTTACAATATCTACTAAAGGACACTTACATTGGAGCTTAATAAAACTGGCTACATTTCAAGAGAGTTGTAATCTGCTAAATTGTTTTTATTTTGTCCTTCCATAATGGTGAATTATTTGGCTTGACCTCATATTTCTGCTGGGTCAAAAGGATCTGTACTTTCTTGGTTTTAGAAGTGGACATTTTTTCATCACTGTATTTCAATTGGATTGGCGACCATAGTATTTTTACTGATTGCTTATTGTATGCCCCTCGCCCGAACGCTTTGGTTTAATAGTTCATTGGTTAAGGTAGAGAAATGTCTTATCGTTTTAATGAAATTTCTCTTGATTTACAGTCTACACTTGTGATGCAGGTACTTCGAACAGCGATTTTATTCTGGTGGGCTGGACTTGTGAATTTTGCTTCTACATGCCCTGCAAATCCAAGATTATTTTCACTGGTAAAAGTTCTCTTTGTCTTTTATTTAATAATATTTATTACTCTATTTCTCACATTTACGAAATGTTTTATTGCCACATATTAAGTTCTTCATGACTAAAACTTGTTTATGTCTTGATTCGCTTTGTTGTCTTCTTGACTCTTCAAAATAAGCCTTTGTTTAAATGGAATTTAGAAGACTACGACTAGGAATTCCGTTAAAAACTAAAAAATTTCTGGAGCTCAAACACGTATCACACCTTCCCACAAAACACGCTTTCCCTTCACCGAAGACTTGCCAGTTAACAATTAATTACTTGATGGTCGTCGAGGGACCGGGCATAAGCAATAGACAATTATCATGTGCTCGTGTGTCATGTAAAATACACCAAATTAAGGTTTCTGCATCCTTTTATTTTCCTCCGTTGCACTTCGGCAACAGTCTTTGGAATGATCCTATTTTAAATGTAATGCCTTTCTTCTAGCCTACTAAGCCTAGCCTGTTGTGGCTAGTTTTAGCTGCTTATTTAAATAATGCAAAGGATATTTTGGTGCTTTCATTCGTTGGTCTAGTTTTCTTTCTACCTATACTTAAAATGGTTAAATACGACTTAGACTCTTCAAGTTCTATGAGAGACTAAACTTCGAGTCAAGTTGGACAATGCTCTTTACCTGATAAACTTTTAAACGATTTAATATTGCTGTAGCCTTTTATGATTGTGTTTATGGGATGCATACAGAGAGTCCCCACGTTGACGCATCCTGGGAAACACTGATCGTCGCTGCTCATCCCACGACATCAGTAGGCCAATCTCTGTAATCACCTGCCACACTCTCTTACTCTACTGACGAATCTGGTACATCCACCAATGCCTGACCACCAAAGTCGGAAGCACTGGTCCTTATCAGGACCGGCTTTGGTAGAAATGTCCTTCATCGAGGATAAGAAATCGAAAAAGGGTGAAATGAAACGGTACTTTAAAAACCAGTTTGCTAGGAATTCAGTTTTTGACTATTCGAAATGTTAACATTAACTATTGACTTTTTGAAATGTTAGCATTAACTTTCAAAATACGACTTTTAGTCCTTAAAATCATATAGCATACCTCTTTATTCTAAAAATTAAAAATACACATATTCCACCAAAATTATGATATTTTAGCATAAATGTGTAGTTCTTAATTGTAGGTTCTGGGTTATTTACAGTACTGTCAAGAGGTTCCTCTGTAAAAAATATCAATTGGACCTCAAAGCCGTCAATCTAGGAGTTGCCTTTTTGCCTGCACTTTTGTGAATATTTCCATGAAAATGTCCTTGATGTCAAAAAATGAATCAAATTGTTTTTGCTTCTCTTACCTGGTTGTTCAAGGTACTTGGAAATAGTGACTCTTAATGTGTGGATGAAAACGTCCACGAGTTTTAAATGAGAAGATAATTAAGTGGAGAGAAAATCTATCTGCATTTATTAAGGAAGTTCTGGAAAAAAGCTTATAATATTTTACTACAGCAGTAAACAAATGCTTTTAAGAATGGAGAAAATCATTCTTTAAAAATACATCATAGTTCTTAGAAAACATTTAGCTTTTCATTTCAGATAGAAGCAACAAAATGATTACATAATATAAATACAATTTGGATGGTATAAGCTCTTTGTTATTAAGGAATAATGGCTTTTTTTAAAGTAAAAAGTTTTTTTTAAAGCATTACATCATACATAGTATATCTTATGCCATCTTGCATATATTTCAAAACCAATTTTGCTTTTCTAATTTATATGTGAAAAATTAGGCTTTTTTCTTCTTTACCTGTTAGTGATAGACAAAATCTGCATTCCTTTCCAAAAGAGGGGTGTGGGTTTTTTTTCAAACATATAACTTGTAATTATTTGTCGTTTGTTAGTGTCAGCACTACAACTAAGTGATGTAAGGGATATTGGTAATGACAGTTCAGGGTATAATGCGCTTTTTATTCGTTTTTCTTGCTGCCATTGCTGCTTTTTTCTGTGGGGCCTTTCTTTCTTCCATCACCAGTGTTTAAGGAGTTTCATTAGCTACCCACAAACAAGTGTTCCTCAGATCTTTCTTTTGAGCTGAATAAATCCTTTAGTCTAAGCATTAACTATTTCTTTTGGACTGTACATTGTAATAAATAAATCCTCTGGCCCATGCATTAGTCTCTTTTACGCTGACATTGTTATTTTAGAGAATCTTTGATGTACTTTTAACAGGTCAATTGTGAAATATACACTCATTTGATGCAGTACTAACCATTTCATTGGATTAAATGCAAGGTTTTCTGGTTGGTGTTCAATCTGAGGACAATTCATTTGATTTTAGAAACTTCACTAAATCCTTTCTCTGTGAGAACCTTAGACAATGGTATCTTAAAGTCCTGTCTTGAGAGCAGGGAGTCTTAAGACTTTTTTTGAATGTTTTGATGTAAGCAACAGAAGACACAAATAAATTGTCATTAGACACATTTACTACCGCAATATTAACGTAGATATTAGCATATTTAGATCCAAATTTTATTTATCATTGCTATAAATTTCATTTAAAAAAAAGAAGTATTTAATATGTAAAGATTTTCTATGAGCACTGCAGTCGTCTCAAAGCAGTACTCAGAAAAGGTAAAATAAAAATGTGACATACTCATTTGGCATTAAAACATCACTAAGATGTAGCAGTTATTATTATTGTTATTATTATTACTATTATCATTATTATTATTATTATTATTATTGTTGTTTTTATTATTTGAAAACCTTTATCATCTACCTGATGTTATTGCCGTCATGCCTCCTGATTAGGTGAGTCTAAACTAATGACCTAGGGCTAATAAGGTTCATTCTTCCACTTATTACATTTCTAGTACCCTTATTATTATCCTTCCTGTTCCTGACAAGGTCGTTTTCCGCATATCCAAAATATTGTGCTTAATCTCCAGCTTTTGAGTCCATTGCCGGTACCTGTTGCTAACACTCCCCAGAGCTTCTACCACAAAAGGTTCCACTTGCACATTTTGCAAGCCCCAAAGTCTTCCTGCTTACCCTTTTAATCTTGGTATTGTTCTGCCTTCTCTTTTTCTTTCTCCTCTATTCTTTTCTCAGCTGGTACCACGCTATCAATAATAATGTATGTATTTTCTTTTTTACCAATAAATACAATGCCTGGCCTTCCTGCCTGAACCACATTATCACATTGTAAATTGATGTCCCACAAAATTTAAGTTATCATTTTCTATCCCCCCTTCCGGAGAATGTTCATACCATTTCTCTTTGTACTCTAAACCGTTCTTCCTGCATAAGTTTCAGTGAATCCTTCTAGCAACTCTGATTTATGTTGTTTTCCTCTACTTCTTCTATATCTATATCATTTGTTTGGGTAATTTCCTAAATCAATTTCATTCGTACCCTCATCTATGGCTCTCTCTTCATTCAACACATCATTTAATTTTGTTTTATTTGTTTGGGATTCATTTTCTATTCCTCTTCTGATCATTTCGAGTTCTAGATCCAATAACCATCCATTTACTCTAATAACCCTTGCTTAATCACACACACGTTGCTCAGCTGATTCAAGCAAACTTCTATATTTTTACCAGTGGAACATTCTTTGTCTATACCCTCTGACAGATTTTCTTCATTAAAGGGTTTACTACGATAGTAGCATTCCTTTAACTTCCTTAGTCCGCTTCATTCTAGCAGTCGCAGGATGACGACAGGGTCCCCGCTGCTGTGCCGGAAAACACCTGACGGGCGAGAGACCTTCACATACAGATCCAGTCTCATTCACGCCACTATTTTCTTTACTACATTTTTGCATTTAACATTCATTAGAAAATTAGTGAATTCAAAGTGCCACTACAGCCAGCATTTTTATTGAGACACCATCTCTAGGACAGCTGCTATTCAAAACTAAAGACCCAATCCTGACCATGCAACACAGCTACATCCAGCCAGACGTCAAACTGGAATTTACAACTGCGGTTGTTTTATTGTTTTGAGTTCTCCTTCTCATAGGACGATTGCCAACCAAGGCTTAAGACCTCGTCCTGACCAGAAAGAAGAAGGGGACAGACTTTACTCCGCCGGACGTCAGCCTGGTATTTCAAGGCCTTGAAGTACGCTAACCTGTGCTACATCTTGCCCAAGTGTGACCTGAAGGTAGTTGTGGCAAAAGGTGGCCTCATTCGCCCATAACGAAACCCCACAATCGGATGTAGTTTATTGTCATACCCAGGACAATTATTATTATTATTATTATTATTATTACTATTATTATTATTATCATTATTTTCAATAGCTAATTAAATACATACAATTACCCAAATAAAATTTTACTACCAATTTTGTTAGTTAACAAAAACGACTAAAGTATCTAAATTAGTCATTTTGCTGGCCTTGTATAGGGCCATAAATGACACCACGAACAATATTCTCCCTCTCCATTACCACCGTCCTTCGCATTTTGCTTGCAATTTTGTTCATACCTTCATGATTTTCAAACATTTTGAGAAAAATCCTCAACTCTTTTATTGCCCCTCGTAGTGCACTGATTATCACTGGGATCAAAGTAACATTGTGACCAGGACGCCTCCCTCTCTTGTTACGAAGGCTATATATTGTCTATATTTGGTTAATCTCTCCACTCTTCGTGTCAATATTCTGTTGTTGGAGACATGCCATATGGCTAATCAATATCGTTCTCTCATACTTCATTTCAAGAAACAAATCCGGTCGTCTCGAGGACGTTGTCTTGCGCAAGTGAAACCTTACGTTCCACACCAGCTTTGGTCTGTTATTTTTAAGAGTAGTTCCTATGTCCCATCGCTGTTTATACCAAACAATAACGTGAGTAATTTAATTGTACTCCTTTGCCCATGCCACCGCTAGAATCATCAACCCTCGGTTGTGTCTAGATAAGTATTCACTATCAGTTAGCTTCTAACAACCAGCTGTTAGGTGATCCACTGTTTCCCGACATCGGAAACATACTCTACATCTCCCATCCTCCACTAGTCCTCTTATTTGTTCCCAAGATCTAGCCTCAGGCATCTGCTCCAACATCATCATTACAGCCTCTGTCTTTCTCGGATTAACGTTCAGGTATAGCCACAAGTGATATTTCGGTTCTTGGTCTTTATAAACTCTACTTTGCTGATCTTTTGCTGATCACTCAAGTTGGCTTTCGTTCTTCTTGAATTACTTCCTCTTCAATCGATATTTTGCCTTACTAAAAATGGATTCTTACTACACTATCTTCCATTGTCCTTATTGCTTCGGCCACAGTTGCAATTTTTTACTTCAACATTTCTCTCCTCTATGCAGCTCTAAGCCAGTTATTTGCCGAGCAAGCCACAAAATAAGCAACTCTGAGTCTCGTTTTTTGGTAAACATCATTCTTGGACTTTTTCCCACATACACTATCCTTTCTCTTCATGCACAATCTTTCATTACCTCCTTGCTTGCCCACTATATGATTTGCTTTCATTTCTCTCTTTTTAACCTACCGTATTTTCTTGAATAGAAGCCGCAATTGTGTTTCATAAAAAATAAATAGAAGCCGCCCTTAAATAGAAGCCGCCCTTAAATAGAAGCCGCATTTATTTTTTTTAAAGCATAAAATTAAAGCCGGGAATGGAATAACAACGACGTTTTTTTAAGACAAGATTTCTATTTCATCTTCGTTAATTACCTTATCTGTTAAATCAGTTACATCTTTTAAATTCTCCACTTCCAAATTTACGTCATCGTCTAGAGTTGAAATTGGTTCAAATTCGAGGTTCCCGTCCGATGTTCCTAACAAAACTCGGGCCTCTTCGGCTGGCCTTCTTTCAAGCAGTGAATTTTGTTTACATCACTGGTTGTAATTCCACATGTTTCGAAAGGTTTCTTTACAATTTCAGGATCGATTTTCTTCCAAGCATCGACGACCCACTGAACTTGTAGAACATAGTTTGGTGGCTTTACAACCCCACCTTTCGTGTACTCGAAGTCTCCTTTTCGGTACCATTCATCATACAACTCTCGGAAAATCACTTTGAAGGGCTTGTTAATACAAACATCTAAAGGTTGGAGAAACTTCGTGCATCCTCCTGGAATTACACCCATTACTGTATTCGTTTTTTTCAACGACTGTTTAATTTTTTC
>RDPX01000059.1:1877193-1894840 GCA_003991215.1 Morbakka virulenta | reverse complement strand
CCGAGAATAATTGTTGACTTGCGTCAATATCACCCAGACTAATATCGGTAATCACGAATCTATGGATACAATATTTACAAAACAAAACTACTAGCAACAGGGGAATTCCATGCCAAAATTCATGCCGATGATTGCTTTTTGAAGCCTAATTTTTTAATGTGTTTTTTGCACTCCAATGGTTTCATGTGAATAATTGAAAACAAAGTGTAAATTTTGTCACTTTATTTAACTTAATAGAAGCCGCCTTTGAATAGAAGCCGCAATTTTTTTTCTTGAAAAATAAATAGAAGCCGCGGCTTCTATTCAAGAAAACTCGGTAGTTCCTTTCTAGTATTGAACTTTCCACACAATCATTACGTACGCTGCCACTATAATTACTTTTTCATTAATTCCAAGCGCCAGATTGACATCGTTCCATTTGGTGCTTATTCGCATACGGTCTCTCTTTGTGACTTTACCTTTAACACTTTCTCGGTGTTTATCCCACAAGCTTGCTCTATTCCGAGAAACTTGTATATTTCGTTCTCGTCTGGATGCAATGAATTCAATCGCTCTTTCAGTACCTACAATCCTTCACTTCTCGCCATCTTGCCTCTTTCAATGGAATTGCAGCAGAATTTCCTACTCCGTATCATGCTCCAGTGTCAAGACTCGCCTATACAATATGCCGTTCAGGTCTTTAAAAGTTCATTGATTTTCGTGATACTGCTTTAGTTCATCTACAAACAGGCTATGTGTTGGACTGATCCCTCTACTTCGAGTTAGACCCATCCAGAAATCTTAACTTTGTTGCAAAAGTAAGCATACTGGTATTTCCGAGATACAAAAGCCAACAAGCGAAAAGCTGCCACTTGCAGGAACCTACCGAGATCTCTATCCATCTACTTGTGTTAGCTTTACCTCTTTACTGCATATCTCCAGTCTTGTTTTCCACTTTTCCATTAACTGCGATGTCAATGTTATCACTTCTTTTGGTATGTTGATCCACATGGTATGTGGTGAACACTCAACACCCAGTCATGATGTGTTTTATCATAGACCTTTTTGTAATCGTAAAATGAGACTACAAGATTCCTATAATATTGATTTATTTCTTCCATGATACATCTATCAATGATTATCTGATCCACTACTACTAGAACACCTTCTACCGCTCCAAATCGACGTTTGTCACATATTTAATTTTCCATGGTGTATTCTCTCATATACTTTGCTACAACGTTTGTCATTCTTTTGCTTCAAGTATTCAAACAAGTTATCGGTCTTTAATTCTCTTCATCTTCTAGGTTCTTGGTTTTAGGGAGTAATACTGTTCTTCCAGGTAGCCATCAAGTCGATATCATAGAATTGTTTTCCTTCATGGCGGTAAATGTTCTGGTGAGTGCTCTTTGAGCAGACACGAACTTTTTCCACCAATAATTCTGTATACCGTTGGCTCTTGGAGCTTTCTATCCTTTTCTATTTCTGACTTCCTTTTTTACTTTATCAAAGGTAAAAAGGAAGTCATTGACCTTGTTAACCGTTTGATTTAGCTATCTTCCTATCTTTTCCATCCGAGATATGTAAGATGTTCTTTCTTTCCTTTCCCATTGCACCTCTCGAAATAAACGAACCTATCCAAATTTGGCAGCTCTCCTTCAAGTACACCATCTTCTTCCAATGTTTTAAGGAATCATTTCAGGTCACTCTGGAACCTGATATTATCCTGCTTCTTTCTCTGCTTCTCAATATATTTTGCCATTTTAATTTTTTTGTATCTCGTATGGTCTGATCAGTGTTCTTCCATACTTCTCAGGTTAAAATTTGTTATACCTTTTTGGATTTTTGGTCCTTAATTCTTTGAAAATGTTGATGTTGCCTTTTTTTCTTTCTTTCTTTTAAACAACTCATAGCTTCCTTTGGCAATGTTCTGTGTAAGTTAAGTCTTTAATCTCTTTCTTAATCTTACGTTCTCGACGCTATCTCCTTCTACATTCCTTTTACTTTTATCAAGTTTATCTTTGTCAACAAGTACTCCTAACTTGGGTGCAATAGCGTTTCCCATTGCATACACTTAACCACTTATTTCTGGTATAGTATTCACATCTCTTAATTACAATTTCAGTATCTTATTTCTACTTTCACATACTTAATTATCAAGCTTAATTTTCGGCAGTTAAATACTGGATTCTATCTGTACCATTAAAGAACACGTCATTTTCTTCAACTCTAGAGTGTTTGACTAATGACTCAAGCATTTCTTGGGTCAAAGAGAAAAAGAACACAAGAGAGCTGTTCAGAAAGGTGACACCAAGAATCATGAAATAGCCGAACACCGCTGGACACAGGATCATACTTTTGACTAGGAGAATAAAAGGATTGTAGACAAGGAAATCAACACAACAACAAGGAAAATAAAAGAAACAATCCATTCCATGCAGTACAGGAAACACCAATCACATCGACAGTATATCCTACACTCTTGCAGAAATATGGCTTCCAGCACTAAAGAAAGGAACACAACAAACACAACAAGCACAACATAGGTATGGCGCCACTTCCCGAAACAACTCGAGGCCTGTCTACACAAAGGTCCGCACTACCAATGTGTAAACAGCCGTATTTATTCATTTCAGTAACCTGACGATGGGAAAAATATCTCTCGAAACGTAGTTCTAAAAAAGCTTACGATAATGACATGATAAAGCTCTTACATCTATGCCTTGCTCTGAGTCCAAAAAATTTCAGAATTTTCAAGATTCCCCAACTCTGTTATAAACAATGTTTCTAATTCTGATCCTGTTCTGTCAGTACGTCTTTGACTTGTTCATTATCTTTAGGTTGCCTTTTCTAATGGTGACTGATTCTATAACCTCCCTGGCAAAATCGATCTGTTCTTCGACATTTTAATTTTGTAACTCTACCTGCTGTTGCTCTTCCCTTTGTCGCACTAAAATCATATTCATTATATCGTGTTCTTTCTTGAATCTAGCAGCGTTATCTCTCAGCTTCTGCTAACTAGCAATGCTATAATTAGGATACCTCTGGTCTTATCTTTGGTGGAAATTAATCATTACCTAAGTCGTCTATAAAGCAATTTATTCGATGCACGGGTTTGGTTCAGTCCCTCCAGGATTCCCTAGCTCTGCTGATAAGGCATTTCTTTTTATAGGGTCGCCATTTCTTCCAAGGTTCTTCGATTGGCAACCTCATAAAGCAGCGGCCATCCATCCATATCGACACGGAATTTTTGGATTGAGACTACACTTTTTCTTATAACCTCCACTAGATGAATGCTAACCAAAGCTAAATAATTCCATTAATCCATACCATTCTTCATGTAGTTCCCAACAGATGAGATGTCTTTCCAGACTAAAGAGTTCCGTCTACCGTAGTTTTGAAATAAAAAATTTTCCTTTTCCTAGACCAACTGCTGGCAACGTTAGCAACCTTGTTCTACCCGGAAAAATATTTTTTTAAAGGCGCCAGATACTCGCCTTTCTCCCCTTCTCCTGTTGGCTTAAAGCAGGAGCTATACCTCGGCTGCCAGAGGCAGTCGAAGTGTAGGACGCTCACCTTCCTCAACCATTCCGGGAATAACAGCCCTTTAGAACCTTATTATTATTATTATTATTATTATTATCATTAATTGTTATTTATTACTTTATTACTTTATTACTTTATTTATTATTTATTACATTGTACAGAAGACACTGTTGACGATATTACTCCAATGGGGTGGAATGCGACGATATTATGAAAGTTCCCTTTTGTGTGTGTAAGAAGGAGTTTGTACTTCGTTTGCTTCCATTAGAAAAGAAAATGGAATTGCCCTGTCTTCATTGAAGTGTAAAAATTGATGTGGATCGTGAGACTTCCATTCACGACGGCTTTGGCGACCACCTTGTAGAGGTGGTCAACAATTTTAAACACAAATTTATTTCTTCAAATATAGTGAATATTTGGATATTTTCACTTTCTTTCCTATCAAATTATTCAACATTCAGTTTGGAAATTTTTTCATTACCCTTTGCTTGCTATACCTTTAAGACATGAAAGTTATGTTATATTTTTATTAATTCAAGGTAATCATTGTGTTTTACTTCTTAACCACGCATAATATACACATAAATATTTTTACCTTCGTTGGTTTTCCAATTGAGGGCTTTGGCAATACCATTAAAATTAATCGGCTAATAGGCTATGATGGGAAACCATAGTCTAGAAGGTTTGGTCACAACGGGCATCCCACCAGTGGACATATGTCATTGTCTGCAATAAGCCCCTCTCCACCAAACAGTTTTAATGGAGGATCAAACAAAGATATAACACAACTTTGCCTCGTACAATATGTACGGAGATTTAAAAGCGTGTATCTGGCGATTTTACGGACTGGAAATATCACCTGACGACAATAGTGACCAATGGTTTAAGTTTTTTCTCTTTTCTTAGTAAAACTTTTTTTGGCACTCTCACAAACTCTTTACTTTCAACCTTTCCATAATCTTGCAGGTGTCATGTTAACTTTTTATGGTCCTTACCATAACTTTATCATTAATTGTTTTACTTCTTATATAATATGCTCCGTTCTATTTTCAAAAATTCTTTTCTGGAGTTTCGTTTCGTTTGGCAACCGTAAAATCTAAGAAATTTTTATTCTCACAAGAATTAAGCTGTGTTTCCTTCATGTTATCACTGCCGCATAGCAATATTCCATTTTGAACTTTCATTTGCTGATTATCAGCTTCAATGTTTTACTCATCGAGGTTCTGATGTTTGCCAAAGTCTAATAGAGTTGGTGTAACATTTGGAATCTTTGCCGATTTGTTCACCTAGGGCCTTTAGATATTGTTAATCTACCTGAATTTTTAGTTAATGTTTACCTACAATCTAATCTGGTTACCTGATTGGTTGTGGGAGAAAGGGAAAGAATATAATTGAAACACCCAAATAAAATACCATTTTGGCCACGCCCATACTTTAGTAAGTATGTCCAAAAATGTGAAAGGTTTCCATAAATTTTAACAAAATGGTTATTTCTTTTGAGTGGAAACATTTGGAAACATTCTAATATTTTAGTATACTTGTTTTTTTAAATAAAATAATCAAAAAAAGAAAATTTCATTGGGTATTTGGAGGGTTGTTATGGCACCACTCAAAATTTATAAAACCATACAGTAAAAACGTAAGATAGTATTGGAAAGTACTAATAGTGCAAACATAAACCCAGCCTTCGTAAATAAAGAGGTAAAAATGTAAATATAACCTACAATCGTTGTTTTGTTGTGCACTTGGCATTACTGAGTCCATAAAGCATTTGCTTTCCTGAAGGGAAAGAATCTAAATAGGTCTGTTCATATCATCCATAAACCACTTTTGCTGGAGATTGTAGCCAAACTGTCGCATCTGTGGATTTCAGATCCAATGTGAAATCTGCGTTCATATAACAATGATTCCCAAACAAGTTGACGTAGCTCAAATTTCCCTCATTTATATTTTTTTTAACATCATTTCTCTCCAGTAACTGGAGCTCAGATTGTGTCCTTCACAGGGACTTGGATATAGCAGTGAGGAATTTCTTGGCCGGATGCCCTTCCTGACACCAACCAATGGCTTTTTCTTTTGTAAATTTTCAAAGTCGCCCGCACGGGGAATCGAACCCGGAACTCTTGGTTAGGGTGCAGTTACACTAACCATTAAGTTATAGCTCAAAACTTCCTTTATTTCCCAACTGTTTGGAAAAAACAAGTTTCATGGTCATTTGTCATACGTTTTGGCATACCAAACAACATGTTAGAACTAAAACAGAAAATGTATTTCCATTACGATTGACAATTGCACGGCTCTACATATCCAAAATCGAACAACAAAAGCCGTTTCCCATTTCACCCAAATATACTATGTATGTGTAGGATTTCGTTATGGTGATTTGTAAAGGTTTGAGCTGCAGTAATGCAGTAAATAACATAATGACCCATTCATCCATACATACATATATATATATATATATACATATATATATNATAGCTCAAAACTTCCTTTATTTCCCAACTGTTTGGAAAAAACAAGTTTCATGGTCATTTGTCATACGTTTTGGCATACCAAACAACATGTTAGAACTAAAACAGAAAATGTATTTCCATTACGATTGACAATTGCACGGCTCTACATATCCAAAATCGAACAACAAAAGCCGTTTCCCATTTCACCCAAATATACTATGTATGTGTAGGATTTCGTTATGGTGATTTGTAAAGGTTTGAGCTGCAGTAATGCAGTAAATAACATAATGACCCATTCATCCATACATACATATATATATACATATATATATATATATATATATATATATACGGACTGATAGTCGATATAGAGCTTTTTCCCTACTCTACTGCTTTGCAGTAAAATGCTAAAAAGACAAAGTGAAGATTCTAAGCAACGCCAAAATGATTACACTTTGTTGGATCTGTGACTTTACGTCTGACGTCTGAAAGTGAATTGTGTTACCAGGCTATTTAAGTTAATCTCCAGAATTTACCCTTGACATGGCTCTTTACTTCTCTCATTGAAATAACGGTATTTTACACAGGTGCAAACCTGAAATCAAGAAAAGATCCGTCACTAATTAATTTAATACATTTATTTCATTAAAAGGATGTAGTTTACTTTGTTGAAGTAGTACACTAATTATTTATTCCACATCGTTACACGAGTTAGACTTTCTTTTCGCTTATAGAGTTTTCTATACTTACTCTTCTCCATTACTTTCGCCTCATTCTTAAGTCTTTCCTTATGCTAGACGGCTTTTCTTTTCTTGAGCAGATTATTTTACCGAAAAGTTTGAAATCATGCCTCAATTTTGGAACTAATTTAAATATACAATGTTCCTCTAAAGTGACTTATCAAATGATTACTTTCTGCCATCTGGTATTTTATCACAACAAATAGAGTAGTCTTGCTATTTTGTTCTGGGTAGTTTTTGGCTCAACATTTACCCATTGTCTGGTTTTTAATGAGTGTTCAATTAAAGTAAGGGGTTCTTTTTTCATTCAATCCTAAAAGGTCACTTCCCTCACCTATTATATTAATATGGTTAATGTCACTCCACTGGTGATGTTACACATTATTTTGGTCGGTGGTTTGGATTTCGATAATAACTGTTTTAAAAGAGTAAGTTCCCGGCAACATTAGAAGCATGTAAATTAATTTTGCATACCATATAATTTTTAAGAGAGTTTAGAGAAAACTGAATGTTTCTTTACTTATTTACTAAACTACAGAGTTCACTGAATTCCATTTTATTCCACTCCTTGGTTATTTTAATTATATTTTATTCCACACGATATTTGTAAAGTTTGAGAAAAAGCGACTCAATTTAAACTTTAATTTCCACTTCAATAACACCTGAGACGTCAGCAAGTCCAAAAATTGGTACAAAGACATCGTTCAATTATTTCGATTTTCTTCTTATATCACTCACCACTTCTCATTATTCTAACTCGTTTTGGTTATTATTTATTCACTGAATGAACAATCTGCCATGCAGTCTACTTCATATGCTACTTCTTTACACCGTTTTGTCCAATAGGCATTTCGCTTTCGTCATTTTTCGTGATTTACTTACTGAATATTTAAGTGACTGCAGTCTTAATGACAAAAGATTGAATTATTAATTTTCTCCCTGCGTGCAAAATGACCTGTCCTTGACTCTAATTTAACTAACAACGCATTGCAGCAATACTGTTTTTGTGTTTAAAGCCTCTATTTTAAATGTAGAAATCACTGCAATGACTCTCATTTCGTCAACTAAGCCTCAAATGTGTCCCAAGGAACTGAAACTGTTGTCAAGAACGCCCAGTTAAGCAGCTGAAATCACACCTGGTGGTTTTGTTTACATGGTTGTTGTTGTGTTTTTTTGGAGGGGGGGAGGGGGTACTTAACTTTACCTCTTAGATAACAGATTTGGAAAAATAACATGCATCTTCGTGGGAAAAGCAGAATAATTTAGAATATTAGGTTTTCTATTTTTACAACAGGAGAAGATAAAACATGAAAACGTATATCTGCTTTTGCTGTTGAAATCATTTAAGAAGAGGAAAAAGAAGACGACGGCAACCCCCAAAAATGTCGCATTTTGAGCCGTTGAAGAGTATTGCATTGAAGATAGTCAGTTTTAAAGCCCAGTATTTACGTACACCAGACACTCTTAGCCAATGTATAATTTCCTGCAAAACTGAAATTCGCCACATGTACAGTATCAGTATTCTATACTTTGAAACTGTCTTTATTAATAAGAAGATTAAATAGTCAAGGCAGAAAAAAATTTATTTGAAACTACATTCGAACTGGATTCGAACCTGTATCTTTGGCTTGCGTAGGCAATTTCAAGTTCTCGACAAGATTTCAACCCTATTAAGTCACCCTTTAAATGGTACTACTCTTTGATTGGAAGCTGAGTCAAAAAAGCAGATGTCCTTAACAGCGGTCGGCACATATTCTATTTTGGATTAGCTTTTAAAAGTCTGGTTGATATTATTATCTTTTCAAAATATTTTCTTCGACATTGCCAGATTTTTAGTCATTTAAGGCTATTAGTTTGGAAAATCTTTATCTACTTCATTTCAAAAAGATTTCTTTTATTTTAAATTATTACTTGTTGGCCAGTTTATTGGGTAATCTTTTCGTGGGTTTCAACCTTTAAAATAAAAAGTTCAAATTTCAATAACACAAAAACCAAAACATGTGTACAGCTATATTTTTAGACATTTTAGTAACAATCATGCTGATGGCTAACTTCTTAGGAATTCATGCATTTGATTGATAAAAGTTATCATGTCAAAGTCACCCAGTTGTAACACATCCAACTTAACTGTCCAAAGCCAACCAATATTTGCTTTAAGTTACGAGAGTTTTAGGTAAAACCCTCATTGTGTTCAACTGTGTTCATCACTTAACCTGAAACTTTGTCAATGTGGCAGCACACAAAGTCATTAATTACTTAATGATTATAGCTTTAAGCTCACTCAAGACTCATTTGTTTGACTTCTGCATCACTCAAAGATAAATTCCTGGCAGCTTGCAGGCGTTAGTAGCTATTCCCCAACAGGTGCTCGGTCTCCTGTACTTTACCAGGAGAAACTCGTAAAGATATGACATCATTTCAGGTTCCCTCCATTTTTAGTAATTTTGTTCATCACAAATATCGATTTCAATATGGCAAAACAACGACTTGTGGAGTTGATCGTAAAGTACGACTTCTTTCATCTAATAATTGAGTCTGATTCTTGAGCATTGCAATTTAGACCAAAGCTCTTGGGGCATAAAATTTGGAGTCCTTTTTCTCCTAGGTAAACTGCTTTTTCCTTTTTTTAAGTATTTTGCCTTCATTGCAATTACTTGTTTGCAGAAAATGAAAAATAGTCCTTTTGTTTCCAAAAGGAAACCACCTTTCATTACTGCACATTTGGCACTCAAACTAATAGTGTAAAAAATCCATTAGATAAAATCAGATCTTGATAGTCTAAAATATCTGCCTCAGGAATGTTTCTATTGAGTTCTGTCCTACAAATGTAACAAATTGAATTTGAAGTTGTCCATTAAGACATTGCGTTTCTTATAGAAACATTTAAATAATTTCTGAGTGGTTATTAGTTTCATAACACGAATTGATAAAAATGCCCTTCGGCCCTACATCATTTAATTTTAAAGGTAAATAGTATATATTTAGTTAAAAATGCGAGTGAAGCTAGTCACCGCTATTGGATAATAATACATGTAACTTATCAGCTATTGGATAATAATACATGTAACTTATCAGGTAGCTGCTTTAGCATACTAGAGGACAAGAGAGACATGCATTTGAGAAAGACAAGAGAGACAACGAGAATAGAGTGCCATGGATAGTAGCACAAAGGTTTCGAAATTTAAATTTCTTCATACTTCCTAGAAACAAAGTAGTACAGGGTGTGCTTATACAGATGTGATATTTACCCTAGCGGTATATTGGGTCGAAAAAGTGTTTGGGGCTAAGAGTGATGATGAGATACTTATTTTTACCCAGAGTATCCATTGATGAACCAATGCGCTATTTATAAGCCTACCTATGTGTTTTGGTTTCATCCTAGGTTATAAGATTGGATAGCAGTTTATCTGAGATATTTACAGTAACTCTATACAAATATATAATCCATCAGGATTGTTTACTATGCATCTGTAGAAAAGTAATTTTCACACCTCAATGTGAAAAAAACTCTTGCTGCACGGTAAACCTTAAGAGCTTTGGTTTTGTAATCCCTGACCGAGAAAAGAGCCGGGAGTTAAACGTCATTAAAGTTCCTTCTCTTTTATGCTGTTTCATTATAAAGAGAGGTAAAGGAAGAAAGACCGGTTCGGTGTGTCTATGATTTGAATTGAGACTTTTAATCACAAAGCTGATTACAACATTGGTATGGCTAAAATTTCTAAATTCTCTAGAAAACACAAGGCAAAGATGCAACATGCTACTGTTGTCTAATAAATTTGACGCAAACTACATACTCTTTATCTTTCCCTGCTTTCAGTCTCGAAGGAAGCAAGCACTAGTTGTGATCCATGTTCTTCATATAAACCGTCTCCCTCAATAGCAACGGTTGATTGCTGTATGCTAAAACAACAGGAGTTAAATGACCAGGTAACGCATTCGACTGCATTCATATAGCAAGCCGACATTTTAGCTTCAAAATAAATTTATTAATACATGCTCGCCTTTTAATGAAGATTTTCTGCTTTTTTACTCTCATGAAGATACTGTCATCTTTTTAACGATTGTTCAGGTACCTTTGCTACTGTCACAATGTCACAAGGATGATGAGTGCTACTTACATGCCCAAAGATTCTCAAGGTTGGAATGTTTTCATGAACTCCTTTGCAGTCACATTAAAAACTGCCCTGCATCTCAAAGGGAACACACATATTGCGAGTTCCTATTCCCTTACATTATAATCAAGGGTGGCATGATTATAAAGCAATTTTTTGAAAGCAAGCAATTTAACCAGAACAAGTAATCTATTTGTGGAGGTCCAAATATGGTTAGGTCCAAATATTGTTAGTCTAGTCCTTGAAGTACAGGATGGCTATACAAAACACAGTTGTTTCCTCACCTTATGAGACTGTATGGAGGACGACAAACAGCCCCACACAAAAGGCATGTTCTTCAAAGTTGATATTTTCCCTTAAATGGAGAACGACAAGTGCTCTCCTCTAGTAAAACAGAATAAAATTCTGATAAAAAGAGGCAATCTTTTAGGTTGAAAACAAAATTTTCAGTTTAACTGAAGCCAAGTTAAAGTGAGAGTAAAATCCAGCAATTTCTTAAAACCAGAGATTCGAATTAGTTTAAAAGAACCAAAAATTTCGACTTTTCAGCGCCAAGGGAGAAAATGCAAAGGAAAAATCTAAGAAAGCACTGTCAAACCTCTAATTGCGACTCCCTTCCAATAGCGGCATCATTATCTTTTTGATCACTTTCTGGAAAAGTTTAGCGGCCATCAGACCCACATGGAAAAAATAAAGGCTTTTTTTCCCCAAAAAAGCTTTCAGACAAATGACTTAAGTCAAAATATTTTTTCCTGATATGACCAAAATAAGATTAATTTGTTTCACATTTTCATTAAATTTGCAGAAAGAATAAAATACATATTCTCATTTGACACCTCCTTTATATCTGAAACTACTTCATGTACACAAAAAAATTTGCGAGGGTACTAACTTACCCAAATTCTGGCAAAATTCTCGATATTGAATGACCACAGAGCATTCTTCAGATGATCACTCACTGAAACAAATTTCTTGAATTTGGTTATAGCCAAAATTTCATGAAATTGGCAAAATTTATACTATGAAATTTATCAAAAGCTTGTCAATTGCCGAAAAAGGTACACATGAAATGCGATTTGTTTTTGCTCACGAAAATAAAGAGCCACTGGAGTTAGTACACTTAGGCCAAATTTCCAGTCAAGAAAACACATATTTCAATGATACCTGGGTACGTTTCTGACAGAAAAATACACAAAACAGACGTTGAACAACAGAAACAAGTTTTTGTAGACCACTTCAGAGGAAAGGGTTTCATATGGCTTATTTGGATGCCGAAGTATTGGAAAGAATCGAAGTTTCTCATACTTCATAATTATTAGTTCGAAATTGTTAATTAGTTTCACTTACCAAAAAATGGGCTATTAACCATTGCGCCCCCCCCCCTAGAAAACTAATGAATGTTGTGTCCCAACCTCCACTTTTTAAGTTATTCATTTGACGCTAGAAACGTCTCGACGTTGAGTTGTTTCGTAATTTCTTTCTCTTAGATTATTGGTCTGCTGAGGCATACGACCATCTTCCTTGCTACGCAAAGCACAAACACTCACTTATATAACCGAAGTTATTAGTCGCCCACATAGCTTTCTTTCTGTGTTCTTATTTGTAGCTTACTTTCTCAATTAACCTCTCAAGCCAAAGCACAGTTCACTGCGGTTTTTGTTCCCCTTTCAAATTGGGGAGATATTCCACAGCTTCCCATAGAATGGTTATTCCCTGCAAACGTAATCACATCAAGTTTTTTCTATTGACAGTTTTACGGAGGCATGCTGTTTCAGAATCTGCAGCGATAAGCTCGGGATATTAGGACTTTTCCACCTTGCAAATATTTCGTAAACATCAGACAGTGTGATGAAATGAAGTGATTTGATTGGCTTGTTTTCTGATCAATTCTGTTTTTCCAAATTTGTAGTCAGCACTTACAGGTAAATGTGGCCAAAATATGTTTATTAAGGCCACATTCATCTCTTTTGTATTTTGGCAAACCTGATTGTAAATGCTTTTAATGGAGTCACGTAACTTTGCATCTTACGTTCTTGGCTACTATGTCTAGCAATCTCTGTGGTCTCCGCTTACTGGTAAAGTTTTTATTTGTCTTCGGAAGCCGGGTAGCGTGGAGGATGAAGAAGCTGTGGCATTGAAGAAAGACCCAACTGAAAATGCCCTTGGACACCCGCTCAGTTTCTCGTCTTAAGGTACGAAACAAATTTTTGTATGGGATCTTACTACGAGCAACAAACTCGGGTTGAATAAAAGTAGAAGTAAATCCAAAAAAGCAGAGAAGAAGATTTTGGGTGGAGATAGCAAGAATTGATGAATTAGAAAAAATTCCTTCAATATGAACTAAATACGCCTAAAACTTGAGGCAAAGAAGAAACCCATTGACGAGGTGTATAAAGTGGATGGCAGAAAAAAGGAATATAAATTAGCATATTTTAACTTTGTAGCAACATAAAAAAATTGAAATAGCAAATTTGTTTTCTATTCTGTACTTAAACCTTTATATCTGTTTACTCACCAAAAGTTCATTAATTTGATATTTGACGGATGTGTTTACCTCTACTCAGCCGGAGGGTCAAAGACGGACTCCTCTACAAGTAATTATTCTTTATATCCTTAAAACTGATAATCCACTGTCTTCAAAGCAAGATGCAATCAAATAGAAGTGCTCAAAGTTGAGAGTAGCTTTTAAGTAAACCTGTCACTGGAGGTCAGCTTCCAAAAGTGGCGATTTGACCTAGGTGTTAAAAGTAGCAGCTATCAGAGACTCGGCTGTAGATCAAAACATACCAGGTAAGAAGAGACTAAAGAACTCCAGAATATAGATGCCTAGCCTACTGGATCACAACCAAAGATGGAGTGTCCATTTTTGACCATTTTCTAGAATGTTTGTTCGATTTCTTTCTGTATAAGCTCTTTGCTGTTAGTAATGAGAAAAAGGAGTTCACTCTTATCTAGCTAAATGTCCATTAAGCAAACGATTCAAAGAAGGGCAGGACTAAAAGAATATCAAATTTTAATATATGATACAAGTATTTTATAGATAGTTGGAAAGAAGAAGTCAGCAAAGAAAAATTATTTATAGAGTCGCTAACCGCTACCACAAGGAGTAAATAAAACGTCGCATTAGGCTAATACTTAGTTTGAAAGTAAACCTTTAATAAGTTAATACATTTGAACAGACTTTGTAACAGTATTTTTGTCCAAAAGTTTATCAAATCTTTGACAGTTCATATCATTGACTTTATATTACCTTTACCCTAATTTCCAACTTCTATACATCCCTATAGGGATGTGTAGAAGTTGGAAATTAGAAGTTGGAAATTATTGGAACAAGGAGTCCGCCAGCTCCCTCCTATACATCCCCATAGGGATGTATAGGAGCTGGCGGATTCCTTGTTCCATGAACAAAGAAAGAAAGAAAGAATGAAGATGGCAAAAAACCCCTCAGCATAAAAAATACATTTTAATGGCAAAACTTAAAATGAAACAAGTAAGAGGTTTACAACGCCTGGAAAGTATCATCCTTAAAGGTAATCAGTACAAGGAAGAAATAGCTACCCATATAAGGCATTGCAAATGTGAGATTTAATGAAGTAAGCTAATTCTCCAGGAAAGAGGAAATCTGCACGTAGCATAAAATTGATTGAATTAATTTAAGACATTTGCAATATAAATGTAGTGGAGACTCCTTAAGATTAGATAAGCGCAAAAACTAGTTCATTAAGATGTTCCTAGAACTTGGTAGGGTTTTAATCTAAAGGTAAGGAGGAAATAATAACCGGAGAGATGGAATACAGTGGAATTGGAAGCATTCATTTACAAAATCTACACATATAGAGACTTAAAATTAATTGTTACATATTTTTCTATTAGTAGCAGTTAATTAAATCAAATTTTAGTGGGATACTTCAAAACTCTCTCCCTTCCTCTCTCTCTGTCTCTCGGTCTCTGTCTCTCTGTCTGTCTGTCTGTCTCTCTTTCTCTCTTTTTCTTTCTCCTCCCCCCTCTCTCTTTCTCTCTCTCTCTCTCTCTCTCTCTCTCTCTCTCTCTCTCTCTCGCTCTCTCTCTTGTTGACGCTCAGTGTTCTCCGTCCATGACAAAAATAAATCGAATGTTAATGCCCCCTAATATTATTTCATTTCTCAGTGTTGCCCTTTGATTCAAGCGTACTTAATACAAAGCGTTTACAATTTGTGCCTTATTTGTCTGTGTAATGGAAAAAAACCTTGTTTAGATATTTGAAGCCAAGGTGACAAATTTTGAAATGCAAATAAAGGAGGAAACCCTAATCAGCAATCAATAAAATGATTGGTGTTTCTTTTAAGATGGGTTTGTGTCAAAGCTGTTTTTTGCATCTTTCGAATTTGCTAGTAACAAATATGAAGCACAGCACTGTTAAAGCGCTGAATTATCAATATTTAAGAGTGGAAAGACCTGTCTTTTGAAACTCACCAGCTGCAATTAACGCAGCAAATAACCCCGAAAACAATAGGACAGATTTGAAAACAGCTTGACATTAGCAAGTAACAAGGAATTGACAGTTTGATGTGTGAACAGTCAGCTTATTAGATACAGAATAAATAGCATAAAAAGACACAAATCATTGAGCAATATTTAGTTTTCATAGTAAATTTACATTAATTTTTTAAGGTTATTGATAATATCTGCTGCACGATTATAGTGGAATTAATACCCATACGATTAAAATGCACGAAAGTTTTAGACAGCAGGCAGTCAAATATAAAAAATGCTCCACAACAAAAAATATACCCCCCCCCCCAAAAAAAAGAAATCAAGCTATAAGAAACTAAAGCTGGAATTGTTAAAACTTTAAGCAAATTTCAGAGCTTGGATTTAAAAATTTAAAGAAAGCTCCTTTTGTAATTAGAATATGGTATTTCCCTACATTAAAACTTTTTCTTTGAAGATTAAAGGGAATGGTATTTTTGACTAACTTCTATTGATAAGAAGTAGAAAGTACAGGAACTGAAAAAGCTAGATACCCATTATGTCAAAGAAAGGAAGACAGACAACTTTATTGAACTTTTTCAAAGATTTACCAAAAGTAAACAACTTGATTTTTGTGGTGGTATAAAAAAGGGACAAACAAATATGATTTTGCATTAACTATTTGAACGTCAATGAAAGACTTAAATGACCAAATTTTTATTTTTTTCAACTGCTTAAGCCTCTAATAAGTCATATTCAGTGAAGGCTTTAGAAAGAAAAAAGAAGATATCACAAAAGTTGCTAAAAATAGGATAAACACTGACAAATGTGATAAAAAGAGAACATTTTTACCAATTTATCGACAGAACAAAACATGAAGCTGGAATATCTTCCAGCAATGAACCCAAAACGAGGGATGCAATTGGCTAAGGATCGGAAAACGTTCCAAATATAAAGAAATGGTTAGGGAATAGAAAAACCAATCTTCAAGGTTATTCAGATTTGAAAAATTATCAATACCAGAGAAGTAAAAAATAGGTAATCCTCATAAATGAATATTTATGTGAGTGCGGAGGTGGAATGGAGGATATGTCGTCCACTGTAAACAAACTGCGGAGCTTTTAGAGTTTGTACCAGAACATGTCTCTGTATTGGAAAGATGCAATATTTCGATCTTTTAAAAAAATAAAATGTTTATAATCAGGAAGATACTGCTGGCATAACACCAGAATCAACGAAGTAAGGATAATATGAATCAGTAGAAACCCTGTATGACCTGTGAAATACTGTAGTAAGCATGATAATGATTTGGATAAAGGTATTTGAAATGTCCACTGGAGAAAGCAAGATGCAAATTATTAAATTGTGATTGGTTTAGGTGATTTTTGTAAATATTTTTCCTTCCTGTCACCTTGGGTTTCCTGGATTTTTTCTTATCAAGATAGGTTAAGTACTACTAATTTTATTCTCTTGTTACTTACCCAACGTATTCTTCTAGCTAATTTGCAACAATGGACAGTTATTTGGGTACACTTTTTCCATCTTGACTAATCAGAGGAGTCTCATTGGGGCTTGTATTTTCCATAGGTGAACTTCCCTTCAACGTTCCTTCCCTATGTCTTTTGTAGTACTTTTTGAGGTTGTAACCTCGATGTGGTATTTAACAAAAAGCTAACATTGCAAACTAAATCTTTTTATAGGCAACAATGTCACTCATATTTCTTAGATTTGCTTGCTTTTCACACATTTCACTTTTAAAATTTTCTTTTCAAAATACTTTGGAACTCTATGTTCAGAACTAGAAATAAAACACGTCTAGCTTCTGAGCCATTTCATATTTTCTTCAGGCTTAAAAGGATGTTAAAAAATCTTTTGAGGCATACAGTCTAATACACCTTTCCCGAGATTTTTTTTCGCTGCATGAAAACGAGGCGGATTTTGCGAAAAAATCAAAACATACAGCCAGCAAGTGCTTTGAAAGAGAAAATGGCGTTTCTTGTGTTATGAGAAATTGATTGCTTAATATAAAAATGGAGTCTTCAGAAAATTATGCTGGTTCGTCTGCCTCTAGACCAAAACAAATTGAAAAAGGCGGATTGGGAGTGTACTGCTGCATGCCAAATTGCAAAAGTATTACTTTATAGTACTTTTGTAAGTCAGCTTTATGAAGGTTCCATATCAGACAAAGAAATTGTGGAACGTTGCGGCTTAATCAATCCAATTCTTTGGGAAAAAGGAGACAGTCTCATGGCTGACCGAGGCTTTACTATTAAAGACCTTTTGAAACCACTGGATGTTGAACTTAACATACCTTCATTTCTTGAAGGTCGTTCACAATTATCTGAAGATGAAGTTAAAGAAAGCC
>RDPX01000059.1:1843240-1865389 GCA_003991215.1 Morbakka virulenta | reverse complement strand
GCATGACCGTGTTGGCCAATATCTGCACTGGGGTATATGCAATCATTATGGGATTAAAACCCACCACAACTGGTACGAGCACCATCCAGAACCAGTCGTGGAATCAGAGAATGTCACCATCTTGTGGGATTTCCCTGTGCATACAGACCGCACTATTCAGGCAAATCGACCTGACATCATCATTAAGGATAAAAAGAACAAACTGTGTACACTAATTGATATGAGTGTCCCCTCTGACAATAATGTCGCAGTTAAGGAGTATGACAAGTTAAGCAAATATAAAGACCTGGAAATTGAAATACAAAAGATGTGGAACTTAAAAGCCACGACTGTGCCGGTCATAGTCGGGGCACTTGGAATGATCAAAAAGGGAACTGAAAAATACATCTCGAAAGTGCCAGGCGAACATAAGCTCCAAGAAATTCAGAAAATCGTCCTTACCAGCACGACTCATATTCTCCGTAAATTTCTCACAATTTGAATTTTATCTCCATTAAACTCGTCTCATTCTTTTAAAAACCTTTACCCACCTTAGAACAACGGGGTGACTCGGTGGGTAATAGTATATATTGCAAACCAAAAGAAAATCTTATAAAATAATAATACTAATAACACTAGTACTAATAATTAATAATGCTAACCAAAAGTGAAAGAAAAATAAAACAAACTATTAACAGTCAGTATGAAACAAAGGCGAGAATGATGACCAAGCTCCTATGTAAAAGTATTACCAGTCGAACTGAGAAAGCCCAGGAAAAGGAATCAAAAGATGGAGACATGACGTATGCTAGCGAGCCACTGGAAGAACTAAAAACACAAGATTATTCCTGTCAAACTATGATACGTAGCAGTTTAAACGTTTTTAGAAAAGTGTCACCGGGTAAGTATAAAATGGCGACTGAGTAACAAAAAAAAGCCATGACGTGATATGATCACCAGACTTTTAAAATCATACTTTCTTGTTCTTCTGTACCAAATGAAATATATATTTACAAAATTCGAAGCCCGAGTATGTGGTCGGAAAAGAACCGCATATTAGGGAACTTAGAAATTTCACACTCAGTGTCAGAGGACTTTAAAGTCCAGTCCTGAATAGGGCTGTTGTTTTCTGAAAAGACTGCTGGGGTAGCCACCAGGGTCTAAAAAGGTGTCATGTGAACCCAAGACTGGGACCTACAATCGAAACAACTTTCATGAAGCGTTACTTTTCAGCTCTACTATAAACCTAGTCTAAGCTATTTCAGCTATGACCATTTAGGAAGCCACTGGAGCTAAAACAAGAGTTCACTGTCACCCAATTTTAGAGATATACAATCTAAAACGGAATTTAATATGCCTCAGATTTCAAATTTGATTTACGTGTCTACCGTGAGTTTATGATTTAATATATAATTTATATATATATATATATATATATATAATGTCACTTTAAACACTCAACCATATGCGCCAGGAAGTGACGGGCACCTCTGTTAGTCCAGGAATATTCTGGATGAGAAGGATATGGGATTAAGATAAAAAAAATACACGTTTTATATTATCAGCTAATAACAAACAAGTACGTTTCATTTCAGTGATTATTACTTATTATAACCGGGTAACATTCACTGTAATGTTGCTGCAATTGGGAGACCTTGAATAATTGTAAAAAGAGTGTTACTGGCATATTGTTGTATGAGGTAATCTTAGGGTAAAAAAATATTAATGAAGAATAAAAAATGACTGCAAAATACAAATATGTGACAGGTGCAAGGCTGCCAAAATATGAAGCATGAAGAGTATTGACACTGTGCGGGTATTTGTGACATAAGGGGCAAAGACATGGAAATCCAAATCGTGTTCCATACGTGTGGGATTGACATAAAAATAGAGTTACTCAAAAAACCCTCTTTCCTGGGTACAGCAAAAATGATAGCAAAGGTTCTGCAAGTCTGAAAAAATGGGATGAGAAAAGAGGAACTCCTTTTGTACAAATTATTTGATCCTTTTCTTTGGGTCACGGATAAGGAAGATTAAAAAAGAGATTAAAAAACGAACGTAAGACTTAAAAATAAAAGAGAAAATTGAAATGATGCACTGTTGTATGTTTAACCAAATATCATTCTATTTTACTGATAAGAAGTACTTCTATTAAAAAAGGAGTCAAAATTTCCCGCTAACGTAACTCTGCAAAAACGCTACAAAAGCAAGATGTAGAACATGGCTACCAAATATCCTAGATACTCACTTCTTTGGAATTTCGTATGTTAGTACTGAACCTTAGAAGAATAGCAACATCTGTTATGGTTAAGCTGTCAAAATATGATACACCTCATTTAAATGGTAAAATATTATTTACATACTTGAAATAAAATAAGGATTGTTGTATTGTGATTAGTATGAATAACCATAACATTTTTGGTTTAATTTCCTGTTTTAAGTTAGAGTTGACATCAAGCCAAGAAATTTGCCACTGTACCAATGAAGGAGCTTTTTGAAAAAAACCTATGCTATAAACTAAGAAAATATATTTATACATTAATATATACTTATTTCACATAATAAGAATGTTCAATTCTCCACAATACTTACGTCTCCAAACACGATCCTGGATACATAAATATAAGGGTGACAGTTTAATAAGCCGCACTAAGATCTGTAAGTGAGTTGCTTCATTTCAGAGCCATTTGGTTTGTCGGGCCCGATTCATCTGATAACGGCGTCACCCAGCCAAAAAAACAGCAAAGAAAGCCTATCGCACACCTTGAAAACCATGACACAAACGTCATGAAGGAGCAACCAGTATCAAAACTTCTCATGTTAAAGGCAATAGTTGACGACAGAAAGCGTTTGATATTGAAAGATCTCATTTTAATTGGATTATTGAACAATCAAAGATCTCTTCTGGGGAGAGTGTGCCAACATGACACTTATATTGCTCCCCCTGAGTAAAAAACAAAATCCTCAGAATCGATCACAGTGGCCAGATTTAGGGCTAAAATGTTACGATAATACTTATTTTAAAGTTTAATATGAATATTTTCTTCACAGAATAATAGGTTCTTTCTGGTAAAATGTTTGTGAATAGATTGTATACCTCCACGCACTGCAACTGGCGTGTAAATGTAAGCAAAATAGGCAAAAGCAGAGATAGAAATAACAGAAACATTAACTAGGTTTCCTCATATGTATTTATCAGTCAGTCATACTAATATGGTTAGAAAAATGATGAAATAAAAGTAGTAAAGGCAAACACTCTGCATCATTATTCCTGTTCTTCTTCGTCTTCTCCTTCTTCTTCTTCTTCCGCCCTTATTGTTCCTTTAAGGTCAATTGCAAATAAAGGGATAAAATTTATTCTGGTTTAAATGCAAAAGCTACTTCTTTGTCTCAAAATTCTGACTGAATAGCTTAAATTCAAATTTAACGTTGGCCAAGCAAAGGCCACTTTATGGTTTACAAATTGAAAATACTGCAGTTATCCTTGTCTAACAATAAAGTTGCAAGTAACCATATTATCTTAATATGTTCGCCTGGCTGTTTCCAAATTCCAAAAAGGTACGTCTTTCATGGTCTGACAACTAAATTCAATTATATTAGCGTACAAAAGTAACAACAATTAATTGTGTTACATTCCATCTAAGAAGAAGGGCAATTCAGGGTGGGCCACAATGTCCTCTGATCTCCTGAGTTCTTCTAATCAGTTTTCACATAGTCTTTGACATAGTGATAGTAATATACCCTGCAATGAGCATGTGTGGTAAACATGTGTGGTAAACATGTGTGGTCCATCACCATGTCTGCCGCTATGTGCATTATTTTGTTTCTAGCAAAACTAATAGTTCTCATTATTAGTAGATGTTCAGTATCCAGTGGTCGTAGGCATTAAGAGTAGGGGCTTTTGATAAACGTTGAGAAATATCTCATCTGGTTTACCGAATAAAGTTGTTACACAGCTTCAACAATTAGTCAAGGAAACACCCCCACCTGTTTTGTCACTATTAACGAACAATTGCATACAGTGTACATTGAATAAAGATATCCTTATTTTGAATAAATTAGATATTCCACAGATGGGTTTCACAGAATGTTTTCATATTCAACAGAAAGCACGAACAGACGTTTGCTCAGCTACGTTTTCCTCAATGATTCAAGGTTCAGGTTAAATATAATTGCCAAAACCACATCTTTAGTGTAAAAGGGGCACATGCTACTCTGAACAGTGTCTGGTCTTTCATTTTTCTACTGCTCTTTCACATCGTAGTTCTATTTACACTGCAGTGAAACCAACATGGAAAACCAAAAATAAACGCAGTACATGCATTAGTTAAAGTTGCTTAATCTATTCAAAAAGAATATCGACCAACAAATGTTAACTTAATTTCAAGCACTGTATACTGAAGCCATCTCCTTTGTATCGGCTCACCAAATCTAATAATTTTTGTTTTTTCTGATGTGCCCTGGACGTTTCTAGTTCATATATTGTACATAAATTGAATAAGATATCTTCGTGTAAATGTTTTGGTGGTGACCTCCATATCAACGTTTCCATAAGGGTTGATGCCTATAAGAAAAATCACGTAAGGAATCGTAATAAAAACAAAATGGAAAAGTATAAACTAAGTCAAGCTTTCTGAAAACAAAACCAATTTTCTGTCATCATGAAACAAACAAAACATATTAGTGCACTGGAAATCCTTATTCCTTGAGAGTTAGAGTATCAATACATGCTCCTTTAAAACACTAAGGAGAAAAGACTATGTCAACTGTCACTGCTTTTTGTATTAATCATGTCAGAAGTCGTAAGCTTTTTCTGAGCTCAAAAAACCTAACGACTCAAGACATGATAAAGTTCCTACATCAATGGCTTCCCTTGAGTCCATAAAGTTCAGAATTTTCAATGTCACTGTTCTGTTGTAAGGAACTCACTAAAGTATTACAAAAAAGTTCAGACCCATAAAACCGTCCATACAAGCTGCTTTTGTTCCCAAAAGAAACCAAATTTGAACATACAACATGATCAACAATGGATTACATCAGTAGGATCTATCCAAACACAGCATTTACTTCCTCAAACAGGTCTACGAGTGGATTAAATTGCTGTTGAAACACAGGTGCGGTAGGTGTTGCAGCTGTATCGTGCATTGGCTTTGGGGTGTGTGTGTGTGTGTGTGTGTGTGTGTGTGTGTGTGTGTGTGTTTGTGTGGGTGTAGGGTAGGAGGAGGATGTTTTCTTAAAGAATGAAAGTGGTCAAGAATATTAAGGTCTCTTGGTCAACATTGTTTCCTTCCAGAATCTCTCACTTAACATCTTAGTTCTCCTGGACTTGATATTTCTATTATCATCATTAATCATTTTAAACTGAGAAAAACTGTTACAAACGTCTTTGAGTAATATGCCCGAATCGGTAAGTATTACTGTAAGAAAAAATGAAAATATGTAAAAGTTTTGTTTCACAATCAGAACCATGTGAAGTTTTAAACAATATTATCATCATCATCATCATCATCATCATCATCANGGTGTAGGGTAGGAGGAGGATGTTTTCTTAAAGAATGAAAGTGGTCAAGAATATTAAGGTCTCTTGGTCAACATTGTTTCCTTCCAGAATCTCTCACTTAACATCTTAGTTCTCCTGGACTTGATATTTCTATTATCATCATTAATCATTTTAAACTGAGAAAAACTGTTACAAACGTCTTTGAGTAATATGCCCGAATCGGTAAGTATTACTGTAAGAAAAAATGAAAATATGTAAAAGTTTTGTTTCACAATCAGAACCATGTGAAGTTTTAAACAATATTATCATCATCATCATCATCATCATCATCATCATCATCATCATCATCATCATCATCATCATCATCAAACCATCTTTGGAAGAAAAACGAATACCATTTCAATGAAAGTCTGGTTTGACCGTCCTTTCGTGCAAAAAGGGCCAACAACTCACCTCGACAATTTCTTGCAATAAATCTCGAAATCATTATGCTAAAGGTGTTGACATTATGGATGCGTAACTGCATTTACAAATTCTTAGCCTCAAAAAACTTTATCGAAGAGAAGCTTTGAAAGGGTTTCTGATCGGGCTGTTTGACATAGAGTATTTATCTTATATAGCAAATCATGCATGGATTAAGCAGAAAAGTGTATGTATCGCCCTAATCGATTTACATAATACCGTCAGAGAGGTACATCATAGCCTTATAACGAAGATATGAAATTCCACCATCTACAATGGATTTTCAGTCCCTATTTAGTCCTATTTCAATCAGGAAAATTGGACATTGCTATGACGGACAGGATGGGCATGCATTACGTAGGCTTATCCATAGTCTGTTGGCCAAGAGCAGGCAAATTTTGTAAGGAACAGAAACGTATCTTTTACTCAGAAGGTGCTTGACATCAATACAGGGTTGCTTTGATTTCAAGCAATTAGTAATTCAGTCCTTTCTTTCTGGCCGAAATCAGAGAGGATTGTGTTTGTGTCACTAGAAACTAGCCCTTTCAACCTCAACATCAGCGTTACCTATGCATCAACGTCAGAAGCACACGATAAAACCATTTATCACTTTTACCGAGGACTAGAAGAAGTCTACTCCGTTGTAGTTCAAACGAAATCACAATTGTTATGGGTGAAGGCAACGAAAAGATCGGATCAAAAAAAGAGGGAAAGGGTTTTGGACTTCATATTTTCGGGGAGATGAACGATGGAAGTGCCAAGGTAATGGACTGGTGCCAAGACAAAAAGATGACTGTGAGAGACAAATGGTTCAAAGTACACTCTCGAAAAAGGTATACATGGAAGATAACATCAAGGCAGAAACCAGATTGGCTCCATCAGTATTAAGCAAAGATTCAGGAATGTAGTCTTCAAAGGCCTACCCAGGTGCGATGGAAACTCACAATCCAGTCATTATATGGTTCCACCGATCACTGAAAGAATCCAAAAACCCAAATCTACATCAAACTTGATCTAAACTTCCTCAAAATTTCAATTTCAAAACAGCAGTTCCAGTAACATGCCAGTAATGGAGAGCAAAACAGATGTAGAATCCCACTAGAGAAGCACAGCAAAAAACATCAGACAAGCTGCCGAATACACCCGAAAAATGGAAACAAAACCATCTCAGTCATCTTTCTGGATCACACGGGAGATCAAAGATACGATGGAACAAACGAAAGCTCGTCCAACACAACAAAGTGCAGTAATTAAGAAACAAATTAGAAAGAAATATAAGAAACCGAAGGAAGAGTGGTTAGAAGCCCAATGTCAAGAAGTAAAATCACTCACCATAAACCCCAAAGAAATATTCAAACGGGTAAAAAAAAAAGATAGCAAGAGATCCGCTTTAGCTTCACATTGCAGCAAAAACTGGTCCAAGAATATTGAAAGATGATGCCCGCTTGGGACTGAAAAATAAGAGTGACTGGAAAGGCAGCCAGACCAGGAAATATACCAACAGAGAAACTTTTGCGTTAGGTGAAGGTGTTGAGTTATTATGTAGGATTATCGATAATATCTACGAGACGTGGAAACTCCCCGAGGCTATGTTTAAGTCAATCTTCGTAGCCCTACCAAAAATAACTGAAATACTCGGTTGCAACAACAATCTAACTATAACTCTAATGAGCCACGCACTTAAAATTCCTACCAAAATAGTCCTTCAGAAAGTACGACGTAAATTGCTACCTGAAATTTCTTACTATCAGTACGGTTTCATGAAATAAAAAACGGCATACGAAACACAATTTTCTATCTCAAAATGCTCTCTCAAAGAGCAATAGAACACCAAGAAGACCTAAACCTGGTCTTAATTGATTACAGAAAGGCCCTTGACAGGGTTAAGCACAACGACCTACTCGCTATCTTACAGGAAATCCAGACAGATGATAATGACCTCAGAATCATCAAAAAAGTTGTACAAAGCAGAAAGCGGCCTTCCGTCTCTTGGACAAGACTGTCCCTGAGTGAGTCCCGATCTTGACAAGACTAAGGCAAGAATGTGGTATGTCACCATACCTTTTCAACATCTACAGCGAAATCATCCTCAGAGATCTTCATGACATTTCTTTCTCTCCTCAAAATGTTTGCCTGGTCGGCCCTCTTGTATGGAACACTCGATGCAGAAACAAAGAAAAACATAGAAGCCGCGAAGATGTGGTTTTACCGCCCCATTTCTTCGAATTTCCTATGTTGACAAGGTAACACATATCGAAGTCCTACACCGTTTTGGGAAAGAAAGATTTCATGCTCATTACCTCAGAAAAGTGAGGCTTGAAGATTTTTGCCTCAGTCGGCGAACTGAAGTAAAGCGCCCTCGTGGTAGACAAAGGAAAACGTATGTGCAGTATGTTTTGCAGGAGATTAGTGCTTGGTCTTGGGATGATCGTCACACACATAGACGTGGCACTTGCCCCCTCCGTCCATTAAATTCTGTGTAGGCATAAATAAAAATTTTAAGGAAAAGTTAAAGAAAAGTTGAAAAGACTGTAATAAAACTATTCAAGGAATATAAGTTTTCAAAACATTTGGAGTTAGGGCATCTTAACATGGCAATAAATTGTCAAGCATTACTAAAAAACAACAAAAGATAGGTCTAACTAAAAAATGCAAATAAACTGGCTTTTTGTCTCATGGTAATAAATCATGGCTGCTTGTATCGCTCAGGGACTCGATGGAATCATTTTCTGTGTCGCTAATATATTTTCTATGGCATTTTCAAAATGCATTTAGTGAGAGAAAAAGACAAAACTAATGCACTCCATTTATACAAATCGTTAGAAACGTTGTCTTTTAAAAAAAAGTACAAAACGTTTCCATCTATTAGTGTATTATTTAACTGAACTTTTATTTTGACGATACGCTTAAAGAATATCGATACCAATCTACTTAATAGTATATCCTTGCGAAAAACTGTAATTGATTAACCACAGAAATAAAAGTAAGTAAAAAACGAATAAAAATATCAACAAACACATAAATTATATAAACATGCAAAAAAAATCAGGTAAATAAAAAAAACCCCACACAAATACATAAATAAAAGCAATCCTTATATAATCAATTATAATAAATTACCTCTTTAACTCTTCCAAGAAAAAGAAGACACACAGATGCATTATTAAACGCCTAAAAAACATACAAAAGAAATTACGTAACATTTCAGAAAATATTTCACATTTAAAATTTCTTTCAAACTTGGTTCCAAGGAAATATAATCTAAAAATCAAACACCCCACAGTTTACAGGTAACAAAACAACAAAAGTGTGATGGATTAAAGTAGTGACGGACCTAATTCTTCTTAAGGACTTCTGTTCATACACAATAATACCGATCGTGAGCGCAATACCTATGCTGTCTTGGACGATCCAAACCAAAGTCGTAAAAAGGACTGCACTTATTGAAGTTGTTGGTAATCATGACCACGGCTTTCCAACCTCATTCGTTTCAAAGTATCTAATGCATACACTTAAAGTTCATGAATGTTTGACGTATGCGTCTGCGGAGTATACGTCAGATATTAGGGAGCAAATGGTAAAACAAAATGAAGGACGAGAAGGTTCTTAGAAGGGCTAAAGGCGGTCGATATGGAAATACGTAGAGCATGTATTAAAAAATCTCCGAGAAAATAAATATCATATGTAAATAATGTATGTAAAAAATATGTAAATAAATATATAAATAAATATGTAAATAAATATATAAATAAATATGTAAATAAATATATAAATAAATATGTAAATAAATATATAAATAAATATGTAAATAAATATATAAATAAATAAATAATGAACATTCAAAGTACAATATTGGTATAATATATAGTATAATATAGGTCTCAGACATAATATAAGGCTAAGATTAGTGTGAGAACAGATTAATGACTTATTGACAGAATGTAGCTAATTTAGATAGTTCTGATATATTATTTGTGTTAAACAATTGACTCATTTTTAATGTATTTGGAATCCGAAACGTAAAAAGCTTCGCAAAAGATCATTCTTTTATAATAGTCTGGGGCGATTTTTACTCTGAGGAAAGATATTAGGCAGGCCGGAAGAGGATAGTGTCTTGTGACTAAAAATCCGTTTCTTTTGATAATGAATCAAACAGGGCTTTAGCCGCCTATACCGGACAAAGCATATTGTTTTAGACTCGATATGGCATTTTATAACTAAAGCAATGATGGAAACGAAAAGGTGTTTTTTTTATTTCACAACAAATGCGTTGACTAGCTGAAGGTGGGATTGGCATAATATTCAACAATGTCCTTCCTAATTTGCATAGGAAAAGAGTACTATGCCCATAAATACTCTATATACAAAGTGGGGTATCAGTATGCAACTACTAAAAACTATGGTATCTCAGGTCAGCTTTTGAAAAACAGCGGGCACAGAAAAGTTCTTTCTGCATTGACATTAGCATGGAAATTTAACAAAGGACATCTATACCGACATAACTCGCAGTCCAAATATTATGGATTCTAATGTTTTCCAAGCTATTTGGATGAAAAAATCTTTAAGGGCTAAAAGTTCCGTTTAAAAGCGCGCCTTTGAGATACCACGAGCATTTCGGTAAAAAGCGGCGCAACCGCAAAATTTCATATCATCACTGACATTCACACTAATGTTCCAACCACTGTATGACCAGGTAATGTTTAAAGCAATAGCTAATTAAAATAATTACACATTCTATAACTCTAGTATATCATACCAAATGTGCGTTTAAAAGATTTAGGTTTGAAAAAATCAATACAAACCAATACGAAATTCTTCACAAAGAGAAACAACTCTTAGGTAAAATCTGATTTGGGTAATCTTAAAGTAGAATTCTTTTCGTTAATTATCGCTGAGACCAAATGCTATCAAAGCAAAATTAAAACTTCACTTCATATTTACCACCATTCTCAAACAAATAAAATAAGTTCTTCATTTTGCTATCGTGATTTTTATCAAAATATAACTACGAATACCAATTTCAAATATTCAGGGAAGTATTTTATCTTCTCTGATGTTTTTGAAACAAATAACTATACTACAGTAATCTACGTCTATTTCATACTGTAAACCACCAAACTTTGAGTAACGCTGAATTAATATTCTAGATAGTTCAAAACGCTACAGAATAAAACGCATACAAAACAATACAACTTTATTTGTGTATGCGTGTATCCACTTAAAGTCATAGTGTAATAACATGACAAAAATAAAGGAACTTGTGCAAAATACTTATATTAGTATACTTTCATCAGTGGCTATTGACTAACATTTAAAATACTTTACCGTAGTATGTGGAAATGACTATAAAAACAGCGTAATGTTTTTCACAGACTCAAATGGTAATATATTATTTACGCAAGTTCGACCACCCATACTCTGTATTAAAATATATTTATATGCAATGAATATGGTGATGTAACTTTGATTCTTGAAATAAGCTCTTGATCTCAACAAGATTTCGAATCACAAGAAAAATCACGTGGCAGCTGTTTCAATAATATTCACAAGGATTACAGAAGAAGGGATAAAATGTAACATGCCCGTTAAAAAAAATTCCCTTACCTTGTTGAGTTTATTTCCTGCTTATCATGTTTCTATATTGTTTTCAGTTCCTAATTCGTTTCCTAATCCTCTGTCTTTTTTTTGCAGGGATTAGTTCATTTTCTTTGTTTGATATAGTTTCAATAAAGATTACTTTCCTTAAAAAAATCTAATTTATACCCGCTCCAATAATTATTCAACAGGTTTCCTGACTGATCTGATACACATTGAGGAATAAAGTCTTAAAAAACAAATTTAAGATGCCAAAAACGGTAACTAAATCGATAAAATCCTTAACACCAGGGAAATAAGTAGTCGACTAAGTATTAAAAATTCATTTTATTAATGAGACTTGGCTCCTTAACTTTGCTGGTGAAATGCAAAATGCTTGTGGCTGGAGACATTTCCAACAACTATCAAATCAAAGAAAATCTAAGTAGTACCAACTTAATATCTAATAAATATCTACAGAATATTTACAGAATATTTTACCGTACACTTACTGAAGCATTATCTGGGTCTAATTTTGTTACTGATAAGAAGTGATCATACGCGTCTTCATAGCGTCCCTGAGACATTGCATAGAAGCCTCTGTTTATAAAGCAAAAATACGGTAGTGGTTGAAATCCATTTAAAATGTTTTTAAAGAAGGGACCAATACTATCTAACAACTAAACTAATGCAACACACGAATCATTGCCAGAGGTGAAAATAGTTTCATCTCAAAAAATGCAGATAGGAGACAGAGCTAGTATATTAAGGCCAAATTTAAGTGGGCTATTAAGTGTTGATGCGTCATTGAACGCAACTCACATTCACGTTTTGAGCCTTTCGCTAGTCATTAGCTTACCTCTGTCAATGGGGTATGCAGATATTAGGAATAGAAAGTGTTTTAATTGTTGTGGTAATTAACACAACAGGAAAAATTGGCAAATGGACTGTACAAAAAATGCAAGATGCTGAGACAATCTCCGACGTTTCCTCCTTCTATATTACTCCTTACTTCTCTCACAAATCTATTATCACCAATGATGACAAAATTTTAGCTGTTGTCAGTAGATAAAAAACGCAAATTTGATTTCATAACTCGCGATTCCAGGCGTGGCATATGGGTTACTATTAGCAATTAGTGTGAATCTCTAGATATTTCTGGATATAGTCAGATCATAAAAACTCTAGATAGATGACAGTATACGTAATTACGATGAAGACTTTAGTCAGGTAAACCTAACCTTAGAAAATTTTAACTAAATTCTGGGCAATAACTTTGAAAAGATCAAATATAAGTGGCTCTTTAAGCTATGAAAAAATTATCGATTTTATCAATAGGTGAATCAACAGGGAGCTAATACCGAATAAACCATTGGGCAATGACAAAAAAATTAGTTGAATGATAAAACAATTAAGCAAAGAACAGGTGACATGGTAAATACTAAGCTATTAAATAGACGGGCAAAAGTTATAAACAAAAAGCATAAATGAATACCTGAATGGGCGATGAAATGACTAACACTACTAAACAATAAGCATATAAAAATAATAAATAATAAATTAAATTAAAAAAAATTAATAACCCTACAAAATTCGAGAATTCCTAACCAAAGAAATAAATCATTGAATGAATAAATAAGTGGTGGTATATCATCAATGAATTTTGGGGTCTGTTCCTGGGCACAGCCCTGAAGGAATGGAACAAACTCTATCTTCGAAAATGGGGCAGACATTTGTGTTTGTAGATATTATTAGCGAGAGAGTTGGGTGCGGGGTAAAGCCGGAGTAAAAAAAAAGCAAATAGATGTAGCCCTGTACACTGGAATGGATTTCAGCCTTACTTGGCGTGAACTTCGCATAAATACCACGCTTGAACGTGACTGTCTTTGTATAGTTCAGTGAATAGACTAGGAAAAGCTATGAATAAATTTAGGTCAAGTGAGTTCCTAGTGACGTGCTGCTGTAACTGTGTGCACGTCTGTTAAACAGCTGTGTGAATAATTTAATGGAAAATATTAAAGCGGCAGGTGAATTAATCGCTTGACGGTGAGAATGGGGATGGATACAGGTCATTTCAATATTTATTATCATTTTGTTTACTTACTTGTTCATGACGACCAGACTGAGTGTTTTGGGATCACCTAAGGCCACTTGTTCTACTGTTTTAAAAATTCTTTGCGCTAACTGTGTATCACCCAACTAAACAGGACAGGAAAATTGAAAATCGGTAAACGGAATATGAAAGTACAATATAGAAATCTGGAACAAAACCTTTTCTTTACAAGTCACAAAATAATTTTGTAAAAGGTAAAAAGTACCTGTGTAACGAAAATTTAAGGTTATCATTCAGGTATGGAAATCAGTTTCAACGCTGTTTGTCCAAAAATCATTAAAAGTGGAGACGAGGTAAATATTTAATTGAGAGCTATAGGTTATACCAATATTCACAATAAGCTATAATGTACGACTCTAAGCAACTTAAAAATATGCGTACAAAAACGTAACTAACATTTTAATAAAACACACAGCAAGTCATTAATACGTAAATTTTAAACGTTGCATAAAATACAGCTACCAGTTACTAGCAAAAAAATATTTACCTGTAAATGAAGCCTTGCAAGACCAGATAAAAGTGATGGTTTGCATTCAGGCCGGCTGTTAATAATCTTAAAAAAAACCTTTCCAGCATGATCATATTCCTAATAAGAAAAAAATAATATTGAAAACAAAACCAAAGCAGAAAAAAAGAAAGCGCTTACAATCAAGCAATTTTTTTCTAGTCTTCTGACACACATATAAAATTCCTAAGCGTTTTTCTATTTAGCTAGGCGTAACGACTTTGTTGATCACTGCTGCCCAAATATTTTTGACCGTTGCATTCTGTATAATTTTGTTCTCTGTCCAAGATTTCCCCATTTTCTGTTCATAATAGAATATAACTCTAATTGTGTTATTGGCCTTTTCTCTTCAAAATTTCATATACTGATCAAATATTCTATTTTCTACTATCTTCATTCATTCATGTATGTATATTCATTTTTCTATTTAGCTAGGCGTAACGACTTTGATGATCACTGTACCCCAAATATATTTGACCGTTGCATCCTGTATAATTTTGTTCTCTGTCCAAGATTTTCCCATTTTCTGTTCATAATAGAATATAACTCTAATTTTGTTTTTAGCCTTTTCTCTTCAAAATTTTATATACTGATCAAATATTCAATTTTATACTATCTTCATTCTATCTTTTTTTACTGTTTTCACTAACCGTAAAAATCGCACTTTCAAATTATTGAAATTTTGGAATGCATTTGTGAAGAACTCAAAAAACGTCAAAGGAGCAAAGCAATTAGACTAGAATTGCTTCCACGAAATCTTTTGAAAGATACTTAACTAAAAATACACTTTTTGTAACGTACAAAAGTCCTCTCATTCAAGACTACAACGCTACCTACCGACAAGACAATTGATAAATTTGACTGGACCACTGAAACAGAAAAATACTAACCTATATCTCTTCTCAATAATTATAAAACGAGAGGGTGTATGACAATACAATTATGGGAGACAGATAAGTTCATCGTCTCAACATGATTTCCGGCGTGGTATATCAACTGAGCTTGTAGCAAAATAAGTTGTTGACCAGATTAAAACGTCTGGCTAGTAATCTTTTTGGCGTTTGCCTCATCAATATTAAGAAGACATTCAATGCCATTGGCCACAGCATATTAATCGATAAACTTGAAATGTGCTTCATCAAACAAAAAGAGTATTAACGGTTTAAAAAGTTACTGCCAGATAGGAGTTAGCTTCAGCAGAGTTTTGTCAAAGCATCTGAATTTCTCAAAAATAAACAAATAAGCTGATTATGCAGTGACGTTTTGTTCGAACAAAAATATCAATGAAGTCGAAGTATAATTAAACAGCAACCTGAACAATCTCTCCTAATGATTCGAAGTAAATGAGCTTTTGATGTACCTCAAACGTGGAAAACAGGAAGTACTGCTTTTTGGAATGAGCTAACGAATGGAACAAACAATTAAAGAACTGAACATAAACTGCAAACATTAACAAATAAATGTCACCAAAATTGATAAATACCTTGGCGTGTTGATAGGCAGCTCAGAAAATATGAGCAGTCATTTGGATAACATGTACAAGAAAATCTCATAAAGGAAATTATTAATAAGAATGAGTCATTTTCTCACTCTTCATGCAGCAATAAATATTGTTGGTCATTCTACTGCTGTTTACGTTGTACTGTTGTCGCTCAAAAACAAACTACTCATGGATGTTAATAAGATTGGGCTGCATGAAATGCAAATTCTAACCTGAATAAAAACGAAAAACAAAAGATGTGCTCCTAAGTACACGAGGTCATGTTAAGTGAAGCATAAGACTTCTTCCTCGACTACTTTCACTTGCACGAGACAAACAGAACCATATGGAACAATTCATCAGTCTTCCTAAAGATAAGTATGAGTACGGACGTAGAAACGCGAAGTACATAGGTACTAAACTTTTTAAGGAAGTACCACAAGGTCATGTTAAGTGAAACATGAGACTTCTTCCTCGACTACTTTCACTTGCAGGAGACAAACAGAACCATATGGAACAACTCATCAGTCTTCCTAAAGATAAGATAAACCTTTTAAGGAACTACCATCTAAAGTGAGTAGAAAGCTGGAAGATTTTAAAATCTTAAGACTATTTCACAAACAAAAGTAACTAAAAGTATTTCCTTTACTGCTTTTATCTGCGGTGCAGCAAAAAACCCCACCGCTTTTTATAGTTTTTCATTTAACATCACTTGTGTATTACTAAGAACTATGGTAAGGAATGTTATTGTTACTGTTATTGGTTCTGATGTGGGAAGGATGACGCAGAGGTATGCCATGAATTGGCACTTACTTATTTATGCGCAGTCTCTTACTTTGTGTTCTATACTAACTCTATTTCAAATATGAGTCTGTTTAGTGAACTGGAAAACATCCATAAAGTTTATATCTTTGCAAATAATATGCTTGGGAGTTTACCGGACGCATTCTATTAGTAGCAGTTTCAAAACAAATTTCAAACTTAACCTTCGACTAAGAAATAGTATAAATCACAAAGCATTACCTTCATCCCAAGCAGACAATTGGCGATTGAATAAGTTACTCTAATTTCTCTGTTTTCCCATAATTTTTCTGCCGCTTAAAGAAAAGGAGAACAGTTTATTAAGTACCTTATCAAGGAGACCAACAACCAACTAAAAGCAAAACAAAAAAAACATAACCCCCCACAAAAACAAGAAAAACCAAAACAAAAAAACCAAAACAAAAAAGCCTGCATTTGAAAATACCGGCTATGTATTTATCGTACTTCTGTTATCTTTCTGTTTTTCGATATCGTGTCAAATATTCCCTTACTTTTTATTTCTCCAATCTCTTATCTAAAACGTACGTGGGATAAATAAGAGGGTCAATGATCAAATGCCTTTTCTTGACTTATCAATACAACATCGTCTGCAAACGTTATGTTGTAAGGGGATTCTCGTCTCACATCTTCAGTCAGTTTGTCCATTATTATATAAAACAAAAGGCGCCTAATGCCGAGCCTTGGTATAAGCCCACTCAACTACGAACCACTGCCTCGCATTCCTCGTGCATCTCCGGTATCGATTTTACACACAGCTCATTCACATCTTTGCTCAAAAGGCAAAACCACAGTTTCACTATGGGCGCACTGTCATATGCCCTTTTCAGATCGAAGACCATGCAGTGCAGTTCTTCCTGTCCTTCTCTGAACGTTTTCAGTTATTAACCTGAGAGTTAAAATGCGGCTAATTGTGTTTCTATTTGGTACAGAGCCGAATTCCTGTTCGCTGATTTGTACATCTTGCCTTATCATGCAATCGATCACTTTGACCAAAAGGTTCATTGTATGAGTCAGGAGCGTAATGCCTTGACAGTGCAGGCAATTCTGAAGATCATCTTAATTTATGAAAATCCATCTGCTTTGCTATTCTAAAAATCTTTTTCTTCCCACCTGCAGTACCGTGGGTGTCATACATTTTAGCATACGCTGACTGTTTGTTCCCCGAAACTACAGGTTTTGCTTTTTTCTTTGCGACTAAGTAGTCTGCTTTTTTACTTTTATTCTGTCATTGTGCAAGGCTCTGTACTTTTTTCAGGTTTTGAAGTTCCCTTTCTTCGTAATAGCTTCTTGAACTTTTTTGGGCTAAAACCAAGTTTTTTTATCACTTTTTCTTGCTTCCGAGCACTTTGCCAGTACTACCTCTGGCACATTGCGCATGCAGCTTTTCTCCAGTCGATTGCCAGTTCTTTCCCTAGCTCATCTTGTCAATTAGACAGGAACTGAGCCTTAAGCTCCTTGTCTTGTAATTTTCACTACCTTATTTTAGATGATTTCCTTCCTTCCCTATATTGTCACCAACTACTTCAAATTGCAAACCACAGCACGACGCTGAGTTGTTACACATTCCCCAGGTAAAGCTTTACAAGCCATTACTTTTTTCAAATGGGGTCTACTGTAGAGAATGCAGAGAATCTGCGTAGTTGAAGTTCTAATAGAATATGTTGCCTTCTGATGATCTGTTTTCCTGAAAAATATGTTTGTGATCAGGAGATCAAATCCAGTTGCCAGATCTCTAATGACATCACCAGCACTGTTTCTCATTCCAAACTCGTCTCCCCACTACTCTTTCATCACCTGCATTTCCTTCGCCTACATGCCCATGAAGGTCACCATCTACAAATAGCCTGTCTTGCACTGGTAGCTTGGTGATCGTTTTGTTCAGCTTCTTCCAAAGCTCCTCTGTCTCTTATTCTTCACACACTATTTGTGGGGCGTATGCACTCACCACACAGAAGCGTTCTCCATTTATTACTAGTCTCATGAATATCATCCGGACTGATATCCTCTCCACGTTAACTGTCCCTGATAACAAGCTTCCCTTAAAGATAACACCCACTCAATTTCTTGTTGTGTTACAGTCATGGTAACAGAGTTTGTAGCCTCCTCCGATTTCTCTAGACCATTTCCACTTAGTTTCTTGGACACAGGGTATTTTCATAATTCTCCTGTCCATCATATCCACAACTTCTCAGGGTCTTTCTGTCAGGCTACCAACGCTCAGAGATGCTAATACTCTGCTCCTTCTTTAGTTTCTTAGTCCTTTCTTGTCTGTCTGCGATACATATATACATGCACACAAAATATGATGCGTACAGAATGATCAATAAAAAAAGGACACAGGCTTTTAGAAATAAAAGGGCGTTAACAACACTGTGAGGGAATCAAAGTAGTATCAGTAATCAACTGAGAGCAATCAGTTTGATAGTTTATGCTAATAAACCTATTTGTGTACAACAAAGATTGCGTCCTCTCATTAGTAAGCAGCTTACAGTTTGCACACGCTTAAAGTTTTTTAATGACTATTTAATTAAATTACACTTACTTTCTTTGAATTCCCGGTCAACTGGCAATCCACTAATATGGTCATAACTGCATGTTTCTAATGCTTTTCTTACTGCTTGAACAGAATACAGCAGGTTGTACAGTCGATCAAGAGATTCATTTGGGCGCCCGTTGTGTTGTGGAACCTCGGAATAAATGATACGCAGAGAAAATGGTACCAAGGACCCTGTAAGAAAGTGATGAGTGAATGAAAATAATGTACGATGAGAAGAACAACTAAAAAATGCAAACGCTTAAATCATTCTATAGACTTGGTCGGGTCTTGTATGGATGGCATCCCTAAAAAACAGTGGGGCTCTATTGCCTTTCCCAAATTTCATCTATCAAATATCCCAACAGGGTGGACAGCATTCAGTAAAATCGATTCAAAGCACCAAACACATTATGGTCACCAAGGCATACGAATTGCTTCCTTAAGCTCCTCAGCCGGAGGGCACTTCTTTACAGTGGAGAATCAATGTCCAAGGATGCCCTACTAACTAATCAGGCTGGTAGGGCCATAAGCGCAAGAGTGGAACAGGAAAGGAAAAAATCCCTACAGTTGATGTTAGCCAAAACGTCGAAAAGCAATATCTGAATATATATTACATCTGAACAAATTGTAAAAAGGGGGAACGGTAACTTTCCTTTGCTACTGAATTCTGATAGTAACTACTGTAAATGGGTGTACTAAACTTGTAACCATAGTTATGGGTCTTTTTATATAGTGTATCAGTATGTAAGTGCAACAAAACGACGAAAGAAAAAAAAGTATAAGGCCAACGATCTTCAAAGCGAAAGCAATTATAGTTGTCTGCAAAATAGCAACTCAACTAAAAAGTCAGACTGAATTCGATAATTGACAGCTGTGAATTTGTAGTGCAGCTCTTCGTTTTCTATCATTTGAGGTATGAATACTACGAAAAACTTAAGATAGCTATCGTAGACGTTGCAAGAAGCATAACTGTACCCCAAAAGAAAGACAGAAACAAATGGATGACGGACGAAATCTTAAACCTTGTGGATGAAAGAAGAAAGGTTAATATAATTAATTAATATATAATTAATATAATTCACTTGAAAATAAAATGTTACACAGACAAGTTCGCAAAATGTACAAAAACGTCAAATAACACTGGTTATACAAACTGGTTCAGCAAGTATCTGGTGAAAAGAATGTATGTAGTGGGTGATCTAAACCAAAAGGCGGTAGCATGATTCTAGAGAAAGAAAATATAGTGAAACTATGGGAATATATCATGGAACTCTTTGAAGATAAGAGAGGAATATTGCCTGAAATTATGATATGCCTGTATGGGTTAAAAATCCTACAATCTGAAATAAGATGGGCAAGTGATAGAATGAAAAGAAATAATGCAGTAGGACCATAAGAAATAAATGTGGAACACATTTTCGCACTAGAAGAGGTCGGAGTTAAAAACTAACTGACGCACTAAACGAGATTTAGGAAAGAGCTTCCATTATAAAAGACTCAAGCAGATCAATCTTTATAACCTTGCAAAAGAAGATTGGTGCAGTTGCTTCACGGTAAGTCCAAGAGTAATATCATCAAAGTACTTTTATAAGTCATTATGACAAGAGGTAAAAACAAGATAGAATTAAAAATCTCTGAAGAGCAATGCGGATATGTAAAATATAAAAGCACAAGAAATGTAGTATTCCTGCTGAGAACACTAGCAGAACGATCAATTCAATTTCAACAACATCTATATATGTGTTTATATATTACTGCAAGGCTTTTCACAAAGTTCATCATAAAGAATATTCGAGATGTTAATATCACTAAATTTAGATAAAAAAGACATCAGGATTATTAGGAAGATGTATTGGGAAAAAAGTGCACCAGTGATGATAGTGGAAAGATAGCTTACTAAAAAAAATAATAGAAAACGGAGTTCGACAAGGCTGCTCCTAGACCTCTTTACTTTCTATATTATTTTGATTGTCAATGAACAAACTGATAAAAAAGAAATGTTATGAAGCCAAAGGTACGTGGATCAATGCACAATGCAAAGAAATTTAAAACAATAAAACTATAGACAGCAGCTTTGTTTATCGTAATATCAGAGAGATAACTGGAAAATATCAGTCAGTTAGTTCAGGATGTATCAAATCTAAAAGTGGAGAAATTTTGATGGAAAATGAAGAGATACATGATCGCTGGTCAGAATATATTGAAAGCATGTATCACGATGAAAGAGGTCCTCCGCTGACCATAAAGAACGATATTGACGGCTCTCCAATCCTAGAAGCAGAAGTGAAGCATGCAATTAAAAAGATGAAACACGATAAGGCCTCCGGTCCTGATGACATACCTATTGAAATGTTAACAGCCATAAGAGAACTTGGAATAAAAAACAATTACCATATTGTTAAACAGCTGTAATACTGGAAAACTTCCAGGTGACTTGAAAAAGTATATATTCATACCAATACCGAAAAAGGCAGGCATGACCGAATGTGAACAACACAGAACCATAAGTCTAATGAGTCATCCCACGAAAAGTCTTCTGCGCATATTAATGAAGAGAATGAGAATAAGCTCCATCTAGAAAGTTAACACACTCAGTTTGGGTTTTTGACTAGACAAAACTACACGAAATGCAATTTTCACACACTGCTTATGGAAAGATCAGTTGAAGTACAAAAGGATCTTTATCCGTGCTTTATTAATTACTCAAAAGCATTAGAGAAAGTGACACATAAAGCTTTATTTGATATCTCAACATAGATGGCTAAATTATGAGAATTCTAATAAATCTTTACTGGAAGCAAATTGCAGCTGACCGACCAGGAACTCAGCGTTTACAAACCAATCTGTCGAGGTGTAAGACAGGGATGTGTAATATCACTGGATCTCTTTAATATCTAAAGTAAAATATTAGTGTTACATTACTCAAATATCTACATGAAGCTTTAAAAGCTGGGCAGTATTTTTTACGACGAGGAAACCAATAGAAGCTGCAGAGAGGTGGTATCTTAGTCTTATGTTAAAACGTCTTGGATGCAACATGCATGTTGGCAATGAAGGGGAGAGAGAGAGAAAGAGAGAGAGAGAGAGAGAGAGAGAGAGAGAGAGAGAGAGAGAGAGAGAGAGAGAGAGAGAGAGAGAGAGAGAGAGAGAGAGAGAGAGAGAGAGAGAGAGAGAGAGA
>RDPX01000059.1:1829156-1843215 GCA_003991215.1 Morbakka virulenta | reverse complement strand
AGAGAGTAGGAAAAGAAGGGTGAGAGAAGAGGGGGGGGAATGAGAAAGGAATGGGGGGAAAGGAAGAGAGAGAGAGGGAAAGAGAGAAAGGGGGAGAGAGAGAGAGAGAGAGAGAGAGAGAGAGAGAGAGAGAGAGAGAGAGAGAGAGAGAGAGAGAGAGAGAGAGAGAGAGATTGATTCTGTTTGTAAATTATAAACCAAATTGTGATTAAGACCAAAAAGCTCTTAGGTCGGCTGATTGATGTTACACAATTATTTCGTGGTACTTTGTTGGGTTTAAAAGACTGTCATATGCATGAGAAACATTTTTCGAGTAATCAAAATTCTACGATGTAATTCAGACATTGTTATTAGTATGCCTGTCAAAAGAATCCGTGTAGTCAGTAGACAAAACCGATTACGAAAACAAAACCAACGGTATCTTTAACCATAAAATGAAATTCAGGTGCCTTGGCCTAGTCGAGCGACAAGACTGCTAAAAATAAGGTCAAAATTTAGAAACATTTTATTTAAAAGTAAAAAATAAAAAAACTCTACAACAAAACAAAAGAAAAAGAAAACAAAAACTAGCAGATGTTTATGAACAAAGTAGATAATCTGGATATCAGCATTCTAGAATGCATCGCCCGCCCAGACCGTAATTCAAAAAAGTTTGCTTTAAAACACTGAAAGACGAATACACGTCACCGCCTATTTAAGTAGATGTTTTTGCAGAATCGATAAATTGAATAAGCTGAATTTTCCTTTAAAATTGCTATGTACCAACAAATTGACGGTATAACGTTGGAGTCGCCACCAGGTCTAGCTTTGGCGAAATGTTTTGCATACTATTATCAAAAACATATATTTGAGTCTCCCAAAACAGAGGTATTCCTATACAAAATCGGCGACTATGATATTTACTATAATAAAAATAAACTTCGACTGAGTCTCAGACAAAGCAAGCGATCGAAAAAGATCAAACAATTTGAGTGAAGCAAGTTAATTAATGGTGTTGATGTAAAGGAGAGATACACGATTTAAGTGTTAAATCGATTCCAAATACTACAAAATGGAATTATTATGGAATTGACATTACTGATGTGGACTCAACTTGTCTTTTATAACAATGTTGTCCAGGCCCAAACAAAGCAGCAGAAATATGTGTTCCTACAAAAACCAAGCTGAAACAGCGTGTTCCATGGAAAGACCAGAAAAATGCCGAAAAACAAGAAGCGATCAAAAAGGCGTACAACGAACACGACATAAGAGAACCAGGAGCAGTGCAAGGCGTCTCGAAGCAGCGAAAAATGAATTAAATGAACTCTATGAAAAAGGTCAACTGAACTATGTAAAGAGTAGAATAAATGCAATTGATAGCACTATGGAACACCAGAAACTCAAACTGGCTTGGGAAACAGTCAATAAATTAACGGGCAGAAAAGGGACAAACAAGAAGCGCATCAGGGCGAAAGACCTAAAGACTGCATCAAAAAAATGGAAGAACCACTTCATCAAACTTCTAGGACAATCTCCAAACGTAACAATTAGGCCCGATGTTAATGTTATTCATCAAACTCTTCCCATAAATACAAATCCAATTACTATGGAAGAGTTGGTCAAGTGCATCAAAAGTTTTAAAAACAACAAGGCCACAGGTCTCGATAGTATTCTACAGAAGTATGGAAAACAGGAGCCTTAAACGAACAACTACTTACGGTTTGCAACAAAACTTTTAATGGAGACTAACCTGAGTTATGGGTGAAAAGTGCCATTATCACCTTACCAGAAAAAGGAGACCTTGGCATTTTAGACAACTTCAACTACCGAGGAATGTCCCTCATAAGTGTAGCAGCAAAAATCTACAACAAGATACTGCTTGATAGAATAAGGCCACACCTGGACCCCTTGTTAAAAGAGAACCAGAACAGATCTCTCTCAGGAAGGTCAACTCTTGCACAAATCCTCACCCTCCGAAGGCTGATTGAAGGTACGAAAAGCAAACAACTACCAGCTGTGTTGACATTTCTAGACTTCAGCAACGCTTTCGACTCAATCCACAGAAGAAAACTCATGGAAATCCTGAAAGCTTACGGTATACCATCAAAGTTCGTAAATGCCATCAATATTCTTTACAAAGATTCTGAAGCACAAGTATTGACACCTGATAGAGACATTGACTTCTTTAAAATAGTTGCTGGCATTCTTCAAAGAGATACGTTGGCACCTTTTCTATTCAACATTGCGCTTGATTATGCTCTCAGAGAAGCAACTAGAGATAATGACCTCGGATTTAAACTGACACCTCGATAAAGCTCTCGAAAGACTTGACACAGCTGCAGAAACAATCGGTCTTCATGTAAACTATAAGAAGACAGAATACATGTCGTACAACCAACCGAATGGGGGTCTCTTTACTTCTCAAGGAAACCAATTGAAGCATGTTGACAAGTTTAAATATTTGGGTTCATGGCTTCACGCGAGTCAAAAAGACATGGAATCATTAATTAGTCAAGCTTGGCAATTTCTAAACAAGTTAGACAAAATATGGCAATCATCAATGGAAAGAAATCTCAAAATCAACTTCTTTCGAGCGTCTGTTGAAAGTGTACTTCTTTATGGAGCAGAAAGCTGGACGATGACTAAACAAATGACCAACAGATTAAATGGTGCATATACTAAAATGTCGCGGAGAGTTCTTTGTATCTCATGGAAGGATCACACATCGAACGAAGTACTATATGGAAACTTTCCAAAGGCCTCGACCACTTTTAAAACAAGAAGACTGCGTTTCACTGGACACGCTTGGAGAAAGGATGACGAACTTCTCCAAAAAGTATTGTTATGGCAACCGAATCATGGCAAAAAAAGAGAGGAAGACCTGCAATGACATACATCGACCAGCTCAAACGTGACACAAACATGGACCTAGAAGACATCCAAAACTGCATGGAGGATAGAGACACATGGAGAGAACAAGTCAACACAGTTCGACTTTGTTCGAATTAAGTCATGTCAAAAATCAACAAGAAAGCACCAACTCTATGATTATTCTTAACAATCTTCATTCAGCGATCGTGTTTATTGCTGAAGAATAGGATAGCTGTCTACCGTTGTTAAATACATTAGTTGGAAAAAAAGGAAGTAAGGCGTGCTATGCCTTATTCAGTTACATGCAGTTTAAAATTAATCTCATAAAAGTGTGCTTTATTGTCCTATTGTTTTTTGTTGTCCTGATATATTTTCAGGAAAAATAGATAAAATTAAGCAAATTCTTTTAAGTTATTGTTACCCTGTAGTTGTATTATACAACGTTCTTCGGTGCAAATAGTCTAGCTGCCAAAATCCTGTCAAAGGGGCCTCCCGATCTTCTCTATAAACATCAAAATGCTCTGGATAGGTCTGGTTTCCACAAATTCCAAAACATAATTACCAGGGCAGTTTCCAATAGCCATCGTGTTACTGCACCTAAAGTAATATTCACTTCACGAAAAAGCACCCCTTCATTTACAAAGAATGCCTTGCCTCCCACGTATTTAAGTATGGTTGTTCATGAGTTCTGGTGTAATACCTGGTGCGTACACTGTACGTCTTAAAGGTTGATTGATAGAATAAAAAAACACGTGCCCAAAATTTACAGAAAAAAATGTTGTATTGATTGAATTATACTAGAACGACATTGCAAGCGTATTTATCAACTTGTAAATTGTGATTCATCTATATAGCGCAGCGTTTTGCAAACAATAATTATGTGTATATGGTTTTTAATTGCTTTAGCGAGCCAATCACGAAAAAGGAGTGTGGTGTCTCGATCCTTTTTTTCTTTTTCGCATTTATAAAAAATCCACTTGACTTATATTTTTTTATTCTGAAATCTTGGATCAGTCCAGTTACAGTGAAGAGCTGTTGACAAAATAAGCGTAATTTTAGTTGCCATATTCAAGCTCTGTAATACGGTTGGTTTATTTAAATGACAAACAGGAGCATTATATAAAATGAATGACTGGTATAAGATTAAAACAGTTATGTATCTAAACGGTGGTTTTAACATTCGATTTACTAATTAACTGATAAATGGGGGAAAAATTGGCCTGCCTACCTTTTCGATTTGGAAACATATTTGGGAAAAACTCAAAGAAAAGATCCGGTTTATCAAATCCTCCGAAAGCGTTCAGCTCCGCCTCAGCACTGCTGAACATTCTTAATTTGAACAAAAGACTGGCCCGCACAAGCCAAATCTACAAATTGACAGACCAAAAAATAAATTTCATGAAAAAGATACCATGGAAACAACAATTCATAACACATACAAATAATAAAGTTTTCATTCACTCATTCATTCATTTACTAGCTTTTCAAATTTCAATAGATCCCACCACCATTAACCAATATTTTAATTATTATATTTCTTAATCTCTATACAGGAGAAAAACAATATTTACACTATATATGAATATATATATATATATATATATATATATATACATGCGTAGTTTGAGCACTCTGACAGGATCCCACAATAACTTCTTAAGCTGTGCTTGCTCCGGCAACATGGCCTGAGAGTTATGTCTCAGAAACTCTGTGCTGCACTGATGAACCCACAAAGGGAGAAACAGTACTGTCTGTAGCTTGAGTATATATATATATATATATATATATATATATANNNNTATATATATATATATATATATAGAGTGGATGACAAAAAAATAAACAAAACTTAATTTAAAAAGCTAAATGTTTCGCTGACGATTGTCAAAACATGAAACTGACAGTTCTAAACTAAGTTTTGTTGATTTTTTTTGTCGTCCACCATATGATAGCTCTAATATTCTTATATTGTTGAGCACTGTCGATAGCTAATAATTACTTCGATACTGGTATATATATATTTTCTATACCATGACAAACTAGGATAGCAATTATATATATATATATATAATTGCTATCCTAGTTTGTCATGGTATAGAAAATGAAAAGAAAAGGTAGCATATTAAGTAAAGCAATAGATGAAAACAAAAACAAAAATTATCATTAACTCCAATTTCAAAATTTAATAACGTGTTTTAAGAGAAGAGATCGAAACTCGGTTACGCTTTGTATCAATCTGACCTCCCGTGGTAGACTATAGAATTACTATCTCCATAAAAATAAAAACTCCGTTTGGCTATTTCAAGCTTTACTAGTTTTAACTTTACCATTGCATTGGTGTTCCTTGTTCCCGTTCCGTGGTTTGTAATCTTAAAGTATCTGTTTAAAATATCGCTACAGGTTTGTTTTATTAAACACTTGTTCATCAGAATAGAGTTTTGTGTAGCGATTTCGTATAAGATGTCTTTCTCATTTTCATTTTTCTTCTTGCCCTGTAGTTGAGCTGTCATAAGCTTTCTTTTTGGGTTTTGGTGTACGTTGATTCTACTGGACCCGAAATATTAAAGAGTAGAACTATATTCATGTTATATATTTTAGTAGCTGCAGCACCGTTCAAATACTTTCGGACTCTGGAGTACATGTAGACGATCGCTTGCAAGTTTGTAGGCTCATTCAAAGCTGGAATTCAATAGCAGGTTGATGTCTAGTTTCTTTTATCCCATATGTACAAATGTGATGGTTATTCCGTTCTAACTGTTGCTAGTCTTTCTCTACTCTATCGGTATTTCCATGGTTTGGTCGGCTGAGCTTTAATCCCTAGTTCTCCTCGTAAAACTTTTACAGCAAGAAGGCGTCTTGCTACTACTACTACAAACAATTTTCCTTTCTTCCTCCATGTGCCTAACATCAAACGGAATTTCCGTGAAAAGAGTTTTTTCCCAAGAACCTTCAATCTGTGGAACACTTTGCTACAAGATTGCTTCCCGGAGGACTACAACATGGACATCTTCAAATCAAATGTCAATAAACACATGTCAAAACCTTCCTTATAAGTCATCAAATTTTATTCAATCATTTATATGTTTCGTCCTTTTCACAATACTTATCATCATCCACCTGTTAGTCTATCCATCTCATTAACCCTCACCCTCGAGTGGTTTTTAGCTTTGATGTGTGGTGACTTATTAGTACATAAAAAACCGAACAAAAAACAAGCAATATTGAGGTATTTTCTAAGTTCAAAACAACATGGCTTACGCTTTACCTTTTTTTAAGGATTAAAAGAAGTTTATTTTAATTACAGTATGTTCCACTTCTGCATTTAATACGCCCTCAACTTTATCGACGTTGTCGTCACCATGGAAGATAACAAGATTACTTGCATACCTTACCACGTTCACATTAACCTGTTCAGCAGGGTCCTTAAAGAAAACAATGAATAGAAGATACCGCAAAATGGATCCCTATGGTGCACCACAGTAGATGGGTTCCTGCTTTGACTAGATATTTTTGATCTAGACAACTTGAAAACTTCCAAAAAATATTCGGCTAAACAGTCTAACTCAAGTCCAGATGCATCATAGCTTGACAGCTTATTAATCAACAGTCCATGGCCAATGGTGTCAAAGGCCTTGGACTAATCAAGGTAAATGGCACTCACCATTTTCCCATCCTTCATTTGTCTACGAATATGGTCACATACGAGATATGAGTGTTGTAGCCATTTTGTTTAATCGAAGTTTACTAAAACCGTATTGGGATAAAAGTTTATTTCTCTCAAGATATAATAATAATTAAAAACGTATGGGTTTTCCCGTAAAAAAAAAGTTTGATTACTGAAAAAGGAGGATCAAGTAAAGAAATCAGGAGGAGACTAGCTATTGCGAGGGCGGCTTTGGCAAATTTGGCTAAAATTATCAAAAGTAATGACATATCAAAGAGTACAAAAATTAGGATTGTTGAAACTATGATATTCCCCATAGCTATGTACGGATGTGAAAGTTGGACTATCAGGAATCAAGATAGAAAACGGATAGATGCATTTGAACTGTGGTGCTGAAGAACAGTACTAAAGATTCCGTGGACCAGAAGAGAAACTAAAAAATCCGTTATTGACAGAATAGCACCCAAAATAACTTTAGAAGGGCGAATAGTAAAGCAAAGGCTAAGATACTTTGGGCATGTGATGAGAAAAGATGGTTGTCTCGAAAAGGACCTCATGCTGGCCAAAATTGAGGGAAAGAGGGCAAGAGGGCGACCAAGACAAAGATGGATGGACGGTGTATGTGAAGTTACGGGCAGAAATCACTCTCAGCTGAAAGACGACGTACGAGACAGAGTAAAGTGGAGGCAGACTGTGCATGACGTCACCAGGAGTCGCAGCCGACTCGACGGAACATGATGATGATGATGGGTTTTCCCGGTATTTTGGATCGTACAGGTAATAATTCTATAGAGCAAAAGTTGTGTAGTAAGTCAGAATTCCCTGATTTGAAAATTGATGTGGTCTTAGCAGATTTCTACGCACTGTGTATAACACTAGTTTTAATGGCCAAAAAAAGCATATCGGTTTTGAATTATAGAGTCCTACAGTAATAGGCTGGGAATTCTCAAGACCAGTAGCCTTGTTGTGATTTAAGGAGCAGAATTCTCTTTCAACGAACGATCTTGATATCTTGGTTACAGTAAATCTTTGAATGATACGAATACTAGGTCCTTTGTTTAATTGCCACACAAAGTTTACACGAGAAATCAAAACTCGTTTAAGCAAGGCGACCATAGTTCTATAGTACTGACTGCACTGTCAGAATTTATCATTCCGTAGCTTGGGATTAGAGGTACTTTGTACATTACTGACAACAGGGAAAACAGCAAATAGAAGAAGAAGAAGAAGAAGAAGAAGAAGAAGAAGAAGTACATTACTTCTACCACTGTAAATGAGATAGTTGAAATGAGAATGTAAAGGTGACTCAGAAGACAGCAGTTTTCGGCACCAATATATAGCAAGACTTGCAATGTGAAATAAAAATTATACTATAACAACTACAGAAGAGATAGACAAAATGAATAAAGAGTAACGTATAACAACAGAGCTTGGGTGATTTTTAATCGGAAATAAATAAGATAAAAAACTCTGATACTTTACTATATTTACTTGGTAATTCTTAATACAAAAGTAGAAAAAACTAACGCTGATGAGCGAAGTGAAACCACTGAAGTTTACCACCGACATTCTCATTTCTCTACAAACAAAGCAACGTGTATCCATGGGTGCCCCAAAATCCTTCTGTTATTACTGAAAAATTCATGGAAGCCTTGGAATTATCAACTGACTACCTATGGCCAACTATTTGGGTGAGAAACAATGACAACATCTTTGCAATTATTAAAAAAGATAATGTACAAGGCATCTTTGAACACATTACCAGTCCTCACTCAAACACCGTATTCATGGAGAAAGAAGAATAAAGACAACTATCCTTTCTTTATGTTCTAGTAAAGAGACAAGATTAGGCCATTTATGTTACAATCTACAGCAAACCAACTCCCTCTTACAAGTACCCAGTGTATCACAGTCTAGCCTTAGCTTGTTATATTGTCATCATCACTCTGGAAGAGCAAGAAGCATCATTTCAAATAATGATTATCATACATAGGAAGACAGATACCTTCAGAAGGTTCTCTTATCCAACTGATATCATGATAAGGGTGTCCAGAGAGCCTTATGCAGAAGCATTGCACCCAATCATGAAGACGAAAGGGAAATTTTGGCACAAAAAACTCTATCTATGCCATAGAATCTGTGAGAATCTAAAACAAACTCTCTGACAACTCAATACAAAGCCTTCTTTGGGGCAAAGACAAAAAGTGCACAAGAGAGCTGTTCACAAAGGTGACACCAAGAGTTATGAAACAAAGTAACACTGTTGAACACAAGATCATAACCTTGGAAACCAACACAGCCACAAGAACAATGAAAGAAACAATCCATTCCTTAAAGCACGGTTATCACACCAACAGCACATCTTACCATTTCCACAAAAATATGGCTCACAACTCTAAAGAAAGAGGCACAACAAACACAAGATAGATATAAAGCCACTCCTCAAAAGAACGCAATTCCTGTCGCCATTATGTCCACACTGTTGTCGTATAAAAAGACTTGTACAAAATCACTTTAGTAACCTGACGATAGAAAAGTATTTCTCGAAACGTGGAACAGAAAAAGCTTACACGTCATGACATGAGAAAGCTCCCATATCTATGGTTTTCGCTGTGCCGGTAAAGTCAAGAATTGTCAAAATGAACTTGATTTGTACCTTAACGTCACGATCACGTGATATTCTGTGTACTTTTGCGAGAGGTAGGAATGCAGAGAAATTTTCTGGATAGTTTAACAGCCTAAAAAACAATAAGTCGTCAGCCTTGCCCTAATTTATATAACATAAAGTACAAAAGTACGCATGAAATAATGTCTTTTTTAAAGAAAACACAGAAGCAAAAGCATACCTGTAACATTTTGGGGGTATGAATCAACCGTGTTGACATATCTGGATTGGGACCTTGACCATGACCACTCAAATATTTAGCCGTGAAATCCACAGCACCTCTCCAACATTTTGCATTCTGTGGTTAAAAAGAAGGATCGTATTTCAGTAACAAATATAGGCTCGAACGCTATTCATAAATAAGAAAATAGCTCAAGTAAATAGCTTCTCTCCAATTACATGATTGTAGTAGCTTTAATAATGGGTAACACCCTGGGGATAAATCAATATGTTGTAACCTAGATGTACTATAACCACACCTTGTGTGTCTGTTTAAAGTGCTACACTACTGACTTTGTCAATGTTTTCAGAGTTTAAGACCAATTAGATAGAAAGAGATAAAACCAATGATCTAAATAATACAAACTATTAAAATATCAAATAATATGCAATCTTGTTAACGGTAAAGTCCACAAAAATTATGAAGCACAACAAAAACAGTTGAATTAACTTGTACTGTTGGCGTCAACATCATCACCATTAATAACAAAGATTTATTGTAAACAAAAACAATATCGGATGCTGATCACAGTGATCAATTTCTATACCATCAACAAAATAGTCCTTCCATTTTTACAAAAAATATTATTATAAATATTTTAATTATTATTACTTCTACTCAATACTAGCAAGGTTGTAAGCGATTATTTACCTTTGCCAGGTGCAAAGAGGGGAAAAGAAATAGGTTAATTAATGAAAGGAAAGAAGATGGTGATTTTTAAAGTTTCGATGTACTCGGAAAAAAGCAGGTAGAATTGTTTTCCCAAACCGATCCTGAAGCTGTATTTCGATGCGTACTTGTAGAAAGGCGTAGATCGTTGAAAACGTTCAAGGAAGGGTTCAGAGAAGTTCGTTGGAATAACTTTCAAGGAATAACCTTTTTAAAAATGAGATTCAGATGAGGCATCACGGCGATGAGAAACAGGTTAGCGTTAAGCAACCGAAGGAGTAAGACAGTGTGTTAAATCCGAAGTTGAATACGACTTAAGAGGCCGAGAATTGCAGGGAGGAGCTCCAGTCCAAGGATGACAACATTACTAATATCAAACTAATATCACACAGGCAAGTAGCACAGCTTTAAGTGAAAGAAAGGAGCGAGCACGATAGAAGTGACCTACTTTCATTGCTACAGACTTGGTAATTGCTTTAAAGTATTGACTCGAGGAAATATTATTAGAAAAGGTTAAGTCGGAGATATTTGAAAGACGAATTTTCGGACAGAGAAGGCCCAGGCCAGAAAACAAGGAGAAGTATTAGCGGATCTACTGCCGTTGATAGAATGAAGCTTACTCTTAGTAACATTGAAAGCTACAAACCCCGCTACACACTCAAATCAACAATAGATTCGACGGTTTGCTTAACTACGCCAGCAGCCTTATACTGCGGAAAAGAAAACGGTTTACTAACAATGCATGAATAAATAGCGGTATTATCCGCAAAAACTTTCAACCCTTTGGTAAGGTCATTTATGAAAAAAAGTTAATAATGTTCTTAAATGGAAATTTGAGGTGCAACAAACCTGTTGGCAAGGTACAAGCTTGTCTATCAGTGATAACTATCAATACCATAATTTCTATGTGCACTAAAATAACTTCTTTGAAAAATTACAATAATATTTTCAAAATACCTCTCGACATCTCTGATTAATATATAACCAGTATAACTCCCAACATCTCTGATTATTATATAACCAGTATACCTCCCAACATCTCTGATTAATATATAACCAGTAAACCCCAAAGTGCGTCTCTATCACCTGGAGTGCACTTCATCAGTTGTTTATGTGTTTTCCAGGTTAATTAAAGTGCAGTTCAATTTGGATAAGGTCTTGGTTCTTGCAGTCAATATTGTGTTATTGTGTTTTTTGTGTTTTTCCGGAGTACTTCACGCAACATCAATGGCTATTTAAGCACCTTAGTTGTATCATGGTTATACAAGTTATAAGTGAAATATTTCAATATTTTTACCTTGTTATCATGGACTAAGATGATAAAAGGAAAACAGTTCAAAAGACCGTCTCACTTTATGATTACTAAAGGAAAAAAAATATGCTTGGATAAAAATAATGATAAAACTGATAAATGTATTGCTTTAAGGGGTATTTTCATCTTTAGCCTGCGTAGTGAAAAGATTACATTATATATACACACCAGTAAATCCGTCAATCCTGCGTCATTAAATGTCACAGTATCTGCTGTGGGCATTGGTCGTTTTGACGCTTCTTGCTCGCCAAAAAACTTTACCACGAGTTCTTTTAATGGATCTCCCTATTTTAATCAACAAAAAATTCATTGTTAATCTTTTCAAAATAACTACTGTGTAAATAACATAAAATAAAAATAGTTGTGCTCTGCATCTCAACCAAACAAATTAAATATAAAAAAGCTCATTACTCTTGTAAATTGAGTGAGTATTGCCTTACGAGGTGTTTTTGCCGTCAAACTGGGTAGAACGACCGCTGAATTTCAAAGTTGGAGAACAGAGAAAAAAACTTTCACAATTTATGGATCACAACACATAATTGCTACAATTATAATTTTTCTACCTCCCCACTTGGATGAAAAACATTTTTTAGGAAAACATGGAATAAAACTAAAATGCATACAAAAACGGGTGCATTAACTGAAATTTGAATATGATTGACACAATAAGGTATCCCATAAATGAAAGATGTATTAAAAAATAGCATATTCACACCAATAGAAAACAACAAATAAAATACACTTTGTAGGGGGAACCAACCATTGGCATGTCCACCATAACACATGGATATGTAAGATTACTGGCATCAATTTCTGTTCCCTTAAGTGACGCCTCAATGAGTTGTCTTGTTTGAGTTGACTGTGGCCACAGAGCGCATATATTTGAATATTCGGCCGATGTGGTTTCCTCTTGGTTTATAATATGTTCCTGAGAACCACGTGCCAACTGCTGCAATGTTGGTTTCCCAATCAACTGGCTAAAGTAATCATCTGACGATGCCGAGCCAAAAAGTCGTTCTGCGTGAGTCGCCAGATTTTCTTTCTTTTTTGAATCACTGGATTTTGAAACCTTAAAGGCAATCCATAACAACCAAATAAATTAAAAGTGAAACGTATCAATGCATAAGCACCTTTGATTCGTAATAAAGTATGCAACAACAAGAACCAAAAATGGGTCTTTCACATTGCCTAAACATTATCAACAATACCTTTGCTGAAGACATCATATTACTCAGTAACAACTGTATTAAGTGTTATTGTTATCGTAGGTCCCAAATCAAACAGCATAATTCAAAGGCAAATGTGGGGACTTCTGTACTTACTGTAATGCTATAAATCTTGAAATACTAGTTTTATTCCAATTCTGAAAAGTGCAAATGAGAAAGCTATCAACTCTATCAAGTCTTTAAATGATGGTCCAAATTGTGAAAATAAATGATAGTAAACACTCGGCTAGTCTATGAATTAAAAGCAAAAGGTATGGTTCACACGACCATGATCAATAGTGTAAATATTGAAGTCAACAAAATGACATGAGCTTTTATTCTAAATATTTATACCACATACCAGCTACGTACAGCTGATTTTAGTCGCTGCGTCCTTTACGCTCCCAAACAACAGTTTGGCTAGATGTTGTTGCTGGATTTTAAAACCATCGCCCCCGAAACATAACATAAAGGTCTGAATCCTTATACAAAATATGCGATTGTTAAAAGTTGGCTTTTATCATTGTAATTAAAGCAAAAAACGTTAACGTTGGCTGCCCAATTATTCGGTTTATATCAATCTTTGTGCAGTCTCGGTGTTTTTGTGCAAGGTAGTAACAGAGCTCAAAGTGCAACAGGTGATAGTAGTAAAATTATTATCATTATTATTATCATTTACAAATTTTCTTTGAATTGTTTTATTGAAATCCAGTACCGGGTCACTACCAGTGACTAAGGGTGAAGGAAGTTTTGGTAATAAAATTAAATTGAGAGAGCTTGTCTGAGCAAATGAGTAGTTCCGTTCAAAACAATTTTCTGTACTTCTTGCAAAGAAGGTTCCCCTGGGATTTGTTTCAAAAAGGTATCTGTTCCTTTCTTGACGAGGCCTAGTGCATCCACAATAACAGGTATTGTCTTTGTTTTTAGATGCCACATCTTTTCAACCTCTATCTCTAAATCCTTATATTTAGCAAGCTTTTCAAAAGTCTTAGCAGAGACATTCCTGTCCGAAGGGACACCCATGTCTATCAAGAGGCAAGTGTTCTCATTCCTGTTCTTGATGACAATGTCTGAGCGGTTTGCTTGTATGGTACGATCCGTTTGTATGGGAAAATCCCACAAGATCGTAACATCCTTACTTTCAGTTACAGGTGCTGGATGATGTTCATACCAGCTAGCTTGCGTTTCAATGGAAAAGTGTTGACAAATTTTCCAATGTAGGTATTGGCCAACTCGATCATGACGGTTTTTATATTCGTTTGGTGTTAGTACCGACCAGCCAGAGACAAGGTGGTCTATAGTTTCGGTTTTGTCCTCATGGAACCTACATTCTTGATTGGCACCGTTATGTAAAACATTAGCTTGGTAGTTCCTGGTGAACAGACTCTGATCTTGGGCAGCAAGAAGAAAGCCCTCTGTTTCCCCTTTCAGTTCGGCGCTCCTCAACCACTGATGGGTTGCTTCTTTGTCTACA
>RDPX01000059.1:1815956-1828162 GCA_003991215.1 Morbakka virulenta | reverse complement strand
CAAACTGGATCATCCCCTACCTCCTTCATTCCTAGGGAGGTACAAACGATCAACGTCTGATTTAGGGTGATGCATCAAATTACAAGTCAGTTGCTTCCTTATCTTTGTATCTAGCCTTTTCAGATCACTCAGATTCTAATTTATAATACCAAAGCTGTAAGTTACTACCGGCACTGCCAGAGAATTATTATTATTATTATTATTATTATTATTATTATTATTATTATTAGTAGTAGTAGTAGTAGTAGTAGTAGTAGCTGTTGTTTGTTAAGGTGGTGGTGGTAATAGTAGCAATAATACTAATAATAGTAAAAAGTAGTAATAATACCAGTAAAATATAAAGAAAGATTGATCAACTGAAGTTGCTCGTGCCCTATGGGCTCTAACCAAGAGGAGAATAAAATACATAACATATTACAATACCTCTGCTGTTGGGCAATCTTCACTCTGTCCTGCGACATTAACGGCAAATTCGTTGTCATAACCCAAAGTATCATATTCTGAATGATCCCCGACTGCGTCACTAAATATTTCATCTTGACTTGAATTGCTCTCTTTTCCGGAGTCTTTATGAGATGACTTTGAATCGAGTAGTAAATTTGACATACTGTCATCAAGAAGCCGACTGTGCTCCTCTAAATTTTCTACACTAGTTGCTTCAGACAATGGTACACTTTCAGTACCTTCCAAACCAGAAAGTGAATCGAAAAATTTTTGTCCTTCTTTATCTTTTACGGGTGGTAATTCATTCTTTTTGAACAGATCACTTAATGCAGCAACACTGTGCAATTCCTCTAAAGGGTCATTTACAGTAAGAGAGATCTTTGGATTTAGTTTACTACTGGACTCTGAATCAGTTCTAATTTCTACATCCGAAACAACGGGGATTACTTCTGGTTTGTTTGATATTGCTGTATCAACTGAAAAAAATATATATACAAATTTAACATTTATCAAAAGCACAAAACGCTAACAGGCATAAAGGTTAACAGTTGTTCTATTCTTCCACAATTTTACCCATGCTGTCTCAGTTGATTTCAACTGTTTTAATCCATTTTGATGTGACACTGTCCGTCTTTATTTCTCATGTCACTTAAGTCGTAAGCAAATTGTTTTATAAGTCTAAATTTAACAACACGGATACCAGTTTCAGAAAAGAAAACTCTGGGGCTTCCTTTTCAAATTTGTATCAAGCTATGTTATTTCTTTTCCATTTACTCAATATCTTCTAAAGCATGTCCAAACTCAAATACTGGCACTTCAAAAATCCTGCTGTTTAGTAGGTAGACGGTAGCTAATTAGCCATTTGTCACCAGCATGGTTGGCTAATAATAAAGCACTCGATTTACTGTGGTTAACTTGCACGTCAGCTCGGTATTTTAGTGGGTAAACGCGGGGAACATAACGGCTAAATTTCAAATTGATTAATCGACTCTGAGGTTTAAGCCCCAACTAAATCATCTGCGGCACTTCCTGGGCGAATGCCAAAGAAAACCAAACGTTTAATACTAAGATTTTAATAGCTATTAGCCTAGTATATCGTCATGTTAAAAAGTTTGGGCAGAAAAACAGATCTGCGGCTAAATAAAAAAACGACGTCGCTGTAGATCATTTTTGTATAAAATACACTTTAAAAAGAAATAAAGCAAGGGTTGGCTTACAATATATATAGAAGTGCCGCCTTCATTGGAATGAAAACCCCACCAAAGTATTTGCTTAATATGGTACCATTAAACCTTTAGTAACTATCATTATGAACTTGCACTCTGGCCTGCTGGGTAATGAAAATGAAGTATCCAGCCGGCTTTCGCACTGCAGGCTAAGGTAATGCTATTGCAGTTAAAATACAAGATCAGCCAGTCAGCAATGAGTTCTATCAATATTGAATATATGAGACAGGCTGTTGCTCATCTTGCATTAATTTAACACTGTCCAAATGTAAAAATTAATAACAAATATCGTAAACATATTTAACCTGACCTTAATATATTTTCGATCAATCATAACTGCAGAAAACTTTGTATTACAGCATTACGTTTGAGTGATTGTGTGAAACACATGTCAGTTAGTTCTAACGCAAAGTATAAGGTCACAAACAAGTCGACTAACACCATCCTTTCACACGTGGGAAGAAACTAAAAGAAATATTAGCTACCTGAATAAAACTTGTACGTCCTATAGTCTGCGTTTGTATTAGATTACTTTAATCAATGAAATTATAAATCCGAAAATAATGGTTATAAAATGAATGCACCAATGGAACATCAGAAATGATTGACACTCTTTTAATGCAGTAAATTTATTTCATAACTTTGCACTCTTATGTAAAGACAGATTGAAAACAGTTTATTATATCAACCGACCACCATGTTTTTTTGTATGTTCCCATAACTCAATATTAACGAAAGTAATTCGCTTTCAAGATTTATTATCATTAAAGCCATGGAACGCTTTTTCAAATATGCAATTGACTCGGGTCCAGTCTCCGACATTGCTTACATACATATTTCGGCCTTCAAATTTTAGCCCCTGGTTGTTTGTGATTTGCTTAGCCATAAGGAAGGCCAGGTATCAGCAATTTCTAGTAAAAAACTCCTCAACTTTTAACGAAACTGTAGGTTGGTAAGTAATGGACTAAATCTGGTTTCTTTTACTCTCAGCTTTAAAAAATATGTTCACAGGTACCAATGAATACCTAACAACAAAGATTCACTTTGCTGCATAATGTCTAAAGTACAAGGGCAAAGGGGCAATATGGATAAACAGAAACACATCAACCTGAAGCAAATTACATCAGCTCATATAAACAATACACTACAGGGCAACTATCTCTTGATCTAGAAAGGAGCTTCATATAGAAGCAATAAACAGATTCAGATATAAATTTACCACGAAACTTTCAGATTAAATCCAATTCAATTACACATGCTAAATCGAAATCAATAACACAACAACAACTATTTAAAAACTGCATTTCTTGGATTACCTTCTAAACTTCTTAACATGGGCTTCTGACAGCTTTTATATAACTGAATAATGGAATTATGATATCACATACACACCTGATGGTACTGGGCAATGAACCACAAAATTCTTAACAAGTTTTGAATTCTTTGTTACCCATTTTGCAAACTCCTTCAGAACAAAATGAAGAATAATGATATCGTCAGCAGATCAAGTTATCGAATATAAACTCTGCATAAATTATTTTACCAAATCTTTTCCAATTGTATACGAAAACCACAATCATACTCTACTACCAATTTAGTAAACAGCATTTAAAAATCAGGTAATTACATTGTGACAGTGTAATCTGTGCCATTCAGATATGTTTTTGTTAAACGTAACATTTATTTACAGACATCAGACATTCATTTCCTGACAAAAAAATCCATCAACTCCTTCCTATTGTCACTTAATTCTTTAATTATCGTTTTGGGCCCGGTCTGGCCATCTTAACTAGGTAATCATTAGTAAATAAAGATGTGAATAAGTGCTTAACATATCTGTTTTTATATCATTACCCAAAGTGACAACAACACAAAGGGTTTTCAAGTCAACGAATCTTGGTTAAAAACATTCATATAAAAAAATTATAATCTTCACAAAGCTTTGGTATGGGATCTAAACTGTTTACCAATGTTATTTTAAACGTCTCTGCAAACGTTTTTTGCAGTAAGTGTATAAAGTCACAGCAATCAATGGTTTTTAGCAACAGTTCCAGGCAAGATTCTTTTTCTTATGTTTATTCAGAGCAACTCCGAAGATGTAACATTGTGTCAATAGTCCTTTTCTTCAGTAGTAAAACTCTGTCTTGACATAGATAAAACGAGTGGCAGGTAAGGCGAGAATATGAACGATCCACATGAAAGCTGACTACTTGAATACCTTCCTTGCAAATGTAGATCACAAATTACTCCTCTTCCTGACTAAACAACGTCTGTTTATAAAAAATGTAAACACCGATACCTATTCCATCACAATAATCTTTGCGGTATTTATATTCAGTTCTTTCTTCATGTATTTGTACATACTAAAGTCAAAGTCCTGGAAACTGTGGGCATTCCCTGTAGGTCCTAGTCTGTACTCAGTACATCTGACTATGTCGTAAACGTAAAGTAGCATCCCCAATTCTTGGATTCTGTCTAAATGATAGGTAGATTAAGGGTAACAATGATTCTGATCTGCTGATCGCTACCACCATCATCCTTACAGTCAGTGGGTACACTTCCTTGTGTCTTTACCTCCTAATTTATTACCTAATTAGGTCGTTTCTTTCATCATTTTGTTGCCAACACTGTTGCTTCAAGCTAAAAAAGTATATTCTTTGCACTGCTTGATGTAAGATCATATGTTTGTCCGTATAGAAAACAATTACTTTACCTCATGAACTGAAATACTTTTTTTGCTTAGGTTTTTGTGCAACAGTGTTAGGGTACATGCCTATGTGTACATTAACATCACTTTGTTTCCTGAGTTTCATAAATAAAACAACATCGTGGGCAACATAAATCACGATCCTACATTAATAACAGTTTGATTCAAAACGGCTGGCAGTGCTTCCACTTCATTAAGTCGCTTCCCAATATAATTTCCTCATTGAATTTAATTTTCTGTTACTTTTGAAAGAAATAATTAGATTTCTTCNCTGTACTCAGTACATCTGACTATGTCGTAAACGTAAAGTAGCATCCCCAATTCTTGGATTCTGTCTAAATGATAGGTAGATTAAGGGTAACAATGATTCTGATCTGCTGATCGCTACCACCATCATCCTTACAGTCAGTGGGTACACTTCCTTGTGTCTTTACCTCCTAATTTATTACCTAATTAGGTCGTTTCTTTCATCATTTTGTTGCCAACACTGTTGCTTCAAGCTAAAAAAGTATATTCTTTGCACTGCTTGATGTAAGATCATATGTTTGTTCGTATAGAAAACAATTACTTTACCTTTGTGTATATTTACAGTTTTAATTGTTAATATGAAAGAATGAAATGAGTGTTTACAGTGAAAAGCCGAATTTTAAACCTTGCAGCAATATGGAACTTAAACTAATTTTGACCATGTGCCAAAAATAAAAATTCAATCAAAGTTAAAATGTGATGGTATTCAATACTGTTAGCGGTAAAAATAGTTTTCGTAATGATCAGATTTTATTTCAAGATGCTTCATTTCTCTATTTGACTTTTAAAACCTACAAAAACATAAGTCAAATTTAAACAAACCACTACCAAGGAGATCATGTTTAAAAGTTTTTTGAAATAAAACTTCGATTAATATTTACTAGTATATCGGTGTGTGGTAAAAGTATTTACAAATAATAAAGCTAAACAACCATCCTAATGGGATAAAATAAAACACTTCTTGTCACTCTTTTGCTTTAAGGCACTATCAGCTGGAAAGAGTGCCTCGTGTATTCAATCAAGTTAGTGTTACTTAATGCGAAACACATTACCCCCTTGGAATTTGATTGGAAAACAGTATTTGGTTATCGCACAAGAACATGGCTTTTTCTAAGGCGCCATCTAAATAGTTCTCAGTACAAAATCCCCCATTTTCCTGTTTTCTCTCGAAACTGCTTTCTATGGCTGATACAGTATTTCTCTTGTCTTTTAACTGAATTTATTGCTTCCTTTGTTTAACTGACCTTCCAGGATCCTCCATTAACAGCTACACTTTACTCTGGCATCAACACACACACACAGAAAATAAAAAAATAAGTTAATAAAATTTTCTTTTGGTCAAATAAATCTGGCATAACTGTAGCCAAATTGAATACGAATCGTCAAATAAATGTCATCCAACCTAAATAGTCGCAAGATTTCTAGTCTCTCCGTAAAACATCACGTTTAGCAAAGCCTCACTTGACCATTTTATCTGCTATCATTTAAATTTTGTATGTAATTATTTAACAGAGATACGGAAAAAAGTTATTCTTTAAATCGTAAAAACAAAATATTCTTACTTGCATCTCTAATTTTCCTGTTCTTGACAAATCGCAGGTTTCAAAGGCATCTTCTACAATTCTAAAAGAGACCTTCAGATTTACAAAAAACCCAAACCCATTACATAAATACTACGCTTTTGTAAGTACTGTCTTTCCAGTACTGGTCGCGTATGAACCAAAATTATATTACGCTTATCTTGCAAAATATCTAGATACTTCGTGTACTCATATGACCCATTAATATTGAAAAAGAAAAAATACCTTAGATTATCTCCGAATTATGTACACTTATTAGTTTCCCCGAAAAGAATGCCTAGAGTTTAATTTTAAATCATATAAAATATCCAAAAACAGAGAGCATTTACTTTCGCTCCAAATAAGACTGACACCTGACTGACTTCTGGTTCTTGGTTATAAGTACCGCAGTGATACGAGGTTCTATTCTAAATCCAGCATGTCTTCTGTTTATCAACAAACCAACTGATCCTGTATTATCTTGTTTTGCTACTAATGATGATATTTTGCATTTCGGCTGTGGTTGGACCTCAAATCCGCTTTTTCGAAGATATTGGCTTCAGATGTTGAGACCGACCTGAGTCCTCTTGTAGAATTGGGCAGCTTGCAATTCTTTAAGCTGGAAACACGAAATAAATGCTCATGTACAAAAGCTTGGTTCCTTACAAATTCTTTCTAGTAGGTCAATTTTTAGAGGAGAAACCATCCATCTGGTTTCTAAATACCTCCTTTACTTCCCAAGGTGGAATGAGGAGGGATAGGATTCATATTTGACTGACTTAGTAAGGTCCATCTCCACAACAAAGGTTGGCGCTATTTTGTGTTGCGTGGGGCATATGCTGCTGCTGATGTTGTCCAACAGTTTTATAAATTCATAATTTTACCTTGCATGGTATACTGTTGCCACGTTTGGCTCAATGCATTCAATTATTGCAACAATATCTCTCAAGCAGCTAGGACTGACAGGTTCTACCCTTTTCTACAACTTTCTTGTGGGAGAAACAACGCTTTCTTTTCTCTTATATATAGGAACTATTCATGTAGGTGTTCTGTAGAATTGTTCGAACCGGTTCCTCCCACCCTTGCTGGGAAACAGGCCAACAGAAATATGAAATTCGTCTATGATTTTGCTGTGGATTTTCCAAAAACGCGTCCGGGCATCTACGCAAACATGTTGCTACGAAATGACCTCCAATGTGCAATTCTATGCTGCCTGATTTGTTTCCTCTCACTTATAATTTGATGCCTATAATTTAAAACCTGATGTCAAACTTTCTCAAACAAAAAAATTCCACGCCTAGCAATGGCAATTTCAGTGGCGCTACAAACAACTAATGCGGCAAAAACCTTATTTTTGTAACAACAAAAAATTTGTCCCGATAAAGCTTGATATAATCTCCTAGTAAAAGTAACAAAAGGGTGTTTCTGTAAGGAAAAAATTAATAGTAGACCTTAATGCATAGTTTTCTTACTCAAAATTTTCTGATGCTGTCACATTTTTTATAACAGAAAAGTTAATAAAATAATGACAAGTAGTATATCCAATCTTTTTTTTAATCGACATCAAAATTCATAATTGATTGAAGGTGAATTGGGTTAGTTCCATTGTTTTTTTTGAATAAATCAGGATTTTTTCAAAAGAAAATTTCTTCAAAATTATTTAGTTCCCATAAAATTTCGATTCACTGGGTTCAGACGGTTAAGGAACCACAATTATAAGATAAGTCCTGACAAGCTATAAATGTAAAGCCCTCATTAAAAAAGTAAAAAAAGCCCAAAACAAACAGGATTTCAAAAAATTTATAGGCTCTGTTCAGTTTTGTAGAAAAGCTCAATGCACAGGTTGCACACGGGAACAATCCTACCTATATGCCACTAGTCTTATTCACCCAAAGTTCCGAGTACCTGTATTCAGTATTCTAAATAATTATTAATTGCTTGGGTAGAGGCCACTTACTACTCACCTGAAACACTATTTTACAGCATTCCAGTAAAATATCATTAGACAACAATCATTTCAATTTAAGAGGTAAACAGTGACACCGGCGGTAATTAAAATAATACCATACTTGGCTTAGTAAAGGACTGTGATCTATGCAGTACAAAGGTAACTCAGTTAAACGTTAAAAAGAGCAGAAAAGGTTGTGTTGGCTCTTTAAAGCGAACATAAGATATTGTAGAATTGGTATTTAATTTTAAGCTAAAAACCTGTTTATAACTTAGCCATATCCACCGACAAATGAGTGAAACTTTTCTCATTCGCAACAGTGAAGCAGATTATAAGCCTACAGGCCTGCTGGTTTTGTGGTAGTAGATTCAAAGGTTGGATAAAATATGCCGTTACCTTTGAATTCTGACTGTTTCCGTAACAACGTCATCAAAAACTGAAGCATTTTCCTTCTGGCCTTCACCCTGACATATTGTGTCAGTAACCATTCTTGCACCGGAAAAAGCAGTATTTAAGACTGTGGTTAGTTCCTCTTTACTAATTCCTTCATCTCCATTCTAAAATGTACAAACATATCAAATAGCCAGTTTATAAAAAAGTAATAGTGTTTAAATACTTTGCTTATACCAAGGAGAAAAAAATATTAAAAAAGAAAAGCCTCTCTAAAAAAAGGTGTGATACCGTAAGATATGGGTGCTAAAGACAGTATTCCAAGGCAACATTCCTTGCATGGAAGGAAAACACCAGTTTACTAATAAAAAAGTAAGTATTTTCTAGGCTTTAATTTTTACGTATTATTTTAAGATTGGTTTCGATAAAATTAACATCGATATTGCTTTATGGAAAGATACATTCAACTAAAAACTGTTTACCGAGTAATAAATCCACCCTAATATTTATTCGAATGGACCTATTTAACAGCTTAATCATTGTCCAACAGTTATGTCTGACGTTCTCATGATACACACGAAACACAAACACGCATACATATACAAATTATAAATCAAAAGTTCTTTTGTGTCCATCGCAATTAGTTTTTTCACTTTTCTAACACTTTTCTAAGGGCATAAACACTTAAATGTACTCATAACAGCCAGCATAGAAATCACATCCCGATGGGTCACTCTGTGCATACGAAAGAACCCACGTTAACACGGAGCAGCTGCTGTCTGCTCTCAACTACCATGACCATGGCTGATTTCAGGACACAGGGTAGGTACACAAATTATCCATGCTTGGTGTGCTTGTAGGTCAGTTGGGCTGATGATCAACATTATATCAGTCAAGAATGGCCGCCAAGACAAAGGTTGGAGCCTGGTCGCACAATGTCTATTCTCTCCCTCTTGTGGAACCAAACAAGATATTACTTCCACCCTTACAAATTAAACTGGGACATAGGAAGAACTTTGTAAAGGCAATAAACAGGGAAGACAGCGGAGTAACTTTCCTTTAGCAGACGTTTCTGAGGATAGGCTTTGAAAAGCTTATGGATGGCATTTTTGATGGGCCTCAGTTACGCGAGCTAATGAAGGACTCAAAGTTCGATGATGCACTGAGTGCAGTTGACCTGTCTGCTTGGCTGTCGCTTAAGTCAGTAATTACAACCTTTCTTGGAAAAAAAACGGAGTGCAGAATACGAAAAGGAAGTCGACGAGGTCCTGGAGAACTTTCAAAGATTAGGGGGCCTACTAACAAATGACTAAAAAAGATATTGCGAAAAAAAAGAGTCTGGACTGAATTGTAATGTATTCATTTAAAGCGTCATAGATCTTTGCTTTGATGTACTATTAATTTCAAGTCTTCATGGGCCAAAATACGATCTGCAATCAAGTCCTCAAAAAGTAAATAACATCAAAGGTTTGAAATACTTTTTATCAAGACCAATACAGCGGCACAAATTGATCTGGTTCCATTTCTACTGACCATGTCCCAAGCATTCTTAGAAAAATAAAACAATTCTTTAACCGTAACCCGCTACTGCAACCATACTGTCTCTGGTATATTACTGTATTTTTTCTCCCTTAAATAAAATTCGAGGGACCAGTTCTACCAGGGAGCTCATTAAAAAATTTGTGTTTTGATAGAAGGAGTTTCTTTCACAGTTTGATGAAAATGTTTAGAGCTAACTTTCCATATTATAAATTCGATAGGGTACTTTTCAGGTTCACTCAGTAAAGTTATATAATATTTTTAAAAACGTGAGATAAATTCCGTTCGGCTCATTGCCTAACCTCTTGACAGATTTACAGAATTAACTTCTTGTTTACCTTTTTGACACTAGTGCTGTTTCTCTTTTACATCTCAGTAGTACATCCGCAGTGCCCAATCATTCACTGCTACATCCAGTTTTCAACTGGACATAGCAGTTTCAAGTATTGTTCTTTTAACTTACTACCTACTAAGCGTTTTCGTAAATAAGCTGTTATTTGCTCCAGATTATCTTTCTTATCTCGTGAATGATGTGAGGTCAGGTTCTTCCTGCTACTGGTACCATGTATTCTAGTAAAGCCTGCTCGATGGTAGGGTGGTCGGCGACTAACTCCGCAGGATTAAATACAAGACCTGGAAAAGGGCGGAGGAGTTCTTCAGAACGAACGGCCTTCTACCTTGAAATGGTGTGTTGCAATAAAAACACCTTGTGAGAATGCAATGGGAAACCACCCTTGCGCAAAGGAACAAAAGAGGTTGCGTAAACGGAACTTTGGATCAAAGGGTCATGGCCAGCTGGTGAAGTATCACCGGATCCTAAGTTCTCATCAAGCCAAAATATTGCACTAAACAGAAGATACATTAAGCATAAAAATAAGGACTATTCTCAGTAGACAAAAGCTAGAGAACATAAAGAAGAAATGACCAGATACAAGTTAAAGATACTGTTTTTCGATAAAACAAGATGGAAGGATCAAGGTGACTCTTGGGTCGACCAGGAAAGAGTAATATATAGTAAAAGAAGTCAAAGTGGGGTTGCTACCCTGCTCGATAAGATTTATTCACAAAGTGTCACCAAGATTACATTTCACAGTGACTAAATTCATGACCAGCCAATGTAATCGTGTTAATGGTGTGCATGCTTACATCTGTCCACGATGGGGCGGTGGTGGATAAGATGTATGACCAAAGTGAGCAACTGTTGGTGGAGGTAAAAGGAAACACATACCCAGTTGTATCGGGTGCCTTTAATGCAGTAGTTGGAAAAAGACAGAGTAAATTATAGGCCATCATGGATTAGGAAACCAAAATTCGAGTGGTACAAAGCTGATTGAGTTCAGTATAAGGAATAAACGAGTAGTATGCAACATGTCCTTTCAACATTATGCAGGAAGATAATACACATGGAAAAGTCCAGGAGATACACAGTGGAGCCAGATATACTACATCCTAATAAATGGGAGATAGAGGAACAGTATGAAATACGCAAGAGCCTACCCAAGTGCAGATGGGCACAGAGATCATAACCTGGTTGCAATTAAAGCTTTAGGCTCAAGAGACTAAAAGCAGTCAAAAAAAATCCCGAGGTGGAGGGTCGAGAAAGTAAAAGGTCCGGAAAGTAAACTTTTCTGAGAAGAAATGGAAGTGTCTGTAACAGTTTGGCAAGATCAAGCAAATGCAATGAAACCAAATAAAAAATAAGAAGGCCTTAAGGTAGACATAAAAAAAATGCTACAAAGTACGTAGCCAAAGAGAAGCAAAGGAAATCTAAAAGCCATTGGTATCTAGGAAAATGATTGATAAATGGATGAAGGTAGAAAATGGAAAAATATAAATAGTAAAGAAAGTTAGGGAAAACAGAGACAAGTAAAAGAAAACAAATCGAGAAGTGCAACAGATAGTGCAAAAGAGGAATGGTGGGCAGGGAAAATGTCACGAGGAAGAGTCAAAATTCGAGGGGAAGGTCTGATTTGATCCATAAAAAGAGTCAAGGAGAGGATGCCGTCAAAAAGGAACATTAAATAACATTGCCAACCTATTGACAGAACCTGAATAAGTAAAAAAGTGACGGCTACGATATATTAAACACCTAAACGCAAAGGAGGAGAAATGGTTAGGGTAATGATGTTGGGGTTTTAGGGTTTGTGGTTTTGGGGTTTTAACGTTTTGGGGTTTTAGGATTTTTGGGTTCTATGGTTAAGCTTAGGGTTATTGTTAGGGTCATGGTTAGGCTAAGAATTTTTGAAGGGGTACATTAAGTCTTACTCCCTTTCAGTTTGTGTCAACTCATAGGAGGTAAAATGTTCGACGTGATAACTTCAGTTATTCCACCTTTCTTTCACCAAAGTAAATCCTNTTTTTTTTTT